>SNQJ01S0133632.1:13549-39236 GCA_010110895.2 Picea sitchensis
TGTGGCATATTTTTTTGTGGGATATTGGTTGGTTTGAGCAGTTTGGTTTTTGGGTGAATCATTGCAGGGGGCACCGGGTTGCTGGGGGTTTTGGGCACGGGGGCCAAGATTCCTTTCGGTTTCCTGGAGCTAGGGAGCCGGACAGGCTGCTCCTAGTTGGTTGGGAGGTTAGTCAGTTTAGGCAGAGTTGGGTCAGTGCATCAGGCTGGGAAAGGAAGCAGGGAAAGGACAACCAGAGAAGTTGGAATTAGCATCAGAAAGAGGTATTTTAATTATGAATTTGCTGAGTTATTTTCATGTTGTGGATAAATTTTAATTTCTGCTGAATATTTATGCATATATGATGGTGAATGAATTATTTATGTATGAGAAAGGAATTATATATTTAATTGTATGAAATTTTGGATTTAATTAAGTATGGTCCCTACAATAAACATGGGACCGCCGATGTTGAAAGGTATCGAGGGTCGACGACCAGGGATAAACTTATCACGTTCTCTATGGACTAGCTTTCTAAAACTTGTCAATGCTGAAAGGTATTGGGGATTGGCTATCAGCGAAGCCTTTATTTCTTTGTTAACGCTTACTCTTTTAGCCTTTTACCGATGTCGAAGGGATCGGTCATCGGCGATATCCTTGTGTGATGCCTGTCGTGAAAGAAAACTCCCCTCTGTCGATGTCGACAAAAATCGATGATCGGGGACCTCGATTCTCTCAAGTGATTCTCTTTCATCTTTAATTCTTCCCGATGCCGAATTCTTGAGCACGTCAGGGAAATGTTTTGGCTGTTGATTCTTTAATTAAATGTTAGTCTTTTAGGTTATGGGTTTTCGCATGTTCAGGAAAACTTTGAGGGACCTAAATGAGAAACAAAATCATAAGCAAAGGCAATGTTTTTCATACTGAAGTCAAATTAGACAATGCAAAAGATAAAGTGGTACCCAAAAAGTAAAATTTGACATAGACCTTTTAAGGTGTGTTGAGTACTCAACAAATGGTGACTTACTGGGCGAAAGCGGAATCTTTGTTCCTCCTTTAGGCTCGGCTTATGTGAAAGTAGGTAGAGAACTTAACTGGTTTTAAATCATAGCCTCTTTTACCCTTGCATTTGAAATTCTCTGGTTCATGCTTCTCGGTCTACCTGTGGGTTTTTTAACCTTTATTCCTCCTTTGTTTCATGTAACCCTAACTTATGCCCTCTTTGATAAAAATCTAGTAAAGCATTCACTAGCATGGAGCCTTTAGTTACCTTTACTCACTTGCTACGGTGTTTCTTCACTGCCAGTGAGCGTCCATAGCCCCGGCGGAGTCACCTCGACATCACACACCTTGCTCCCCTGCCAGTGAGCGTCCATAGCCCTGGTGGAGTTATCTGCATATCCTCTCCTACTGTTCACTCGTTTGATAAAGTCAATTTTATTTCGGCAGAATTCCCTGAGCGGGTGGGAGAGGATGACGTCTGTTTATTTTGAAAAATGAGACGGTTAAGGTGAATCCTTATCTAGCTTTGTCTTTGGGATTCATACAGTCCTTTTCTAGTTTCCTTATTTCCCTTAAGGTCCTATGAGACCACCAAGTAGACACTTCTACATTTCTCCAAAGTTATTCATTTGCGCAGGTTAGATAGAGGACCCCTCGAAACAACCGCAGGTTCCCTACCATTTCTTGTGTTGTATGTGAGCGATGAGTTAGGAACAAAGTTCGCTATGTCATATGATTTGAGGTAAACCATTGTCTTTCTAAACACAACCAAAAAAAGTGCCAAAATAAAACAACAAAAAATGCATTTCGCAATTAACCTAGCTAAAACCAAAATCATGAAAACAAGCACCCAATTTTTTTTATTTTTTTTATTTTTTTTAAATGGAAATATTGTTTTAGGGCATGTCCATTTACCGGGAGGGTGTCAGGTTCCCCCTTCAGATTTTGTAATCGGTAAGTGCCTGCCCCAATATTATCAGCCACCTGGAAAGGTCTGAGCCATAGAGTCTGAAACTTAGAATGTTTGCCTTTAGGCTCGTTTGCTCTGTCCCATTTCAAGACTAAGTCTCCTACTTCAAAATTATTCTCTTTAGCCTTATGCTTTTCAAACCATGTTTTAACGATATGTTGGTGTGCTATAAATTTAGATTTAGTTTTTTCCCTTTCTTCTTCTAGCATGAGCAAAGTGTCAATTCTTTGTTGTATGATTGATGAAGGTTGTCCTCTGGAATCTTGGGCAAGTTGAAGAGATGGAAGATAAATCCCGTTCGGGAGAATGGCTTCATACCCGTATACTAGAAAGTATGGGGAATTTTCTATAGCTTCCTTGGGTGTGACTCTATCTTCCCATAAAGCATTGTGGAGTAAATTATGCCAATTCCTTTGGTTGTCTACAACTGTTTTCTTCAATATCCTTACTAGGTTCTTATTAGTTGATTCTTCCATTCCATTTCCTTGTGGATAATAATTTGCAGAGTTTCTAATTATGATTCTTTTTTATAGAGAAAACTTCGTCAATAGGGTGGAGGAAAAGTAAGATGCATTATCAAAAACCAGGATGGAATGGACACCAAACCTGGTGATTAGTTGTTGTTCTATTAATTGGATTACCACCTTCTCGTTTACAAGAGTCAGAAGGATGGCCTCTGCCCATTTCGTGAAATAGTCGATGGCAGTGAGTATGTACTTGTTTTGTTTTGAAGAGCTTGGTGTAATTTCTCCTATGATGTCTAACCCCCATTTCTCAAAAGGCCTAGAAACAGTCACCGGTTGGAGTGGGATTGTTGCTCTCTTCTCTCTCCCAATGCTTACTTGGCAAGTTTTGCAGTTTCTAGTGTATGTGTGAGTGTCCTTGAACAAAGTGGGCCAATAATAACCAGCTCTCAGTATCTTATGAGCAGTGGTGTTTCTAGCAAAATGTTCATCGGTAGGGCCATCATGGAGCTCCTTAAGAACTTTGTCTGCATCTTCATGTTCGAGACATCTTAAAGTACCCCATCATAATTAATCCGAAAGAGTATCAAATTTATGAGGCGATATTGCATAGATTTCAACCTAAGAGCTCTCCTTTCCCTGGGATTGAGGTTTTCTAGGCAAGTCCCATGGTGCAGGAGATAAGTCAAATTCTCATACCAAGATTCTTGCCCTAGGGAAATGTATGAAGCTTCACCACACCATAATGTCTTTTAATTCTCCCATCCGGAGTCTTCATGTACTTGGTCCTGGGCCTCAGCTGCGAGTTTGCATAATCCTTGTCCTTTTACTAGTTTAGCAGGTTTTATTTCTAGATCAAATTCTTGGACTATTGTTGTCCAGTTCCCTCTTCTTTCCCCCATCTCTTGTTGAGTGAATAGGGATCAGACTGTGGGGTGAGGCGTGATTGCTTTGCTATCGTTCTTGAGGATGTAAGATCTAAAATGTTTTATTGCTTTATAAATTGCATAAGCTTGTTTATCTATAGCAGGATAATTTAGTTCAGTTCCTTGGAGGTTAGTGCTCATGAACGACATCGGAGCCTTGTTGTTGCCATCATCCTTCTGAGTCAAAACCGCAACTAACGATTGATCATAGACGAAATTATAGAGGAAGAGATCTCTATTAAAATTGAGACTTCGTAACATGGGGGCTTAAGATATAGCAGTTTTAATATTGCTAAAGGCATCCTTTTGCTCATCGTCCCACTTAAATTCAGCATCTTTGCGGATCATCTTTTGTAATGGTCTGACAGTCTCGACGAAATCGGGTGTGAACTTCCTTACAAAATTGATTTTCCTGAAGAAGGATTGCATTGTATTTTTGTGGTGAGGTAACGAGAGTTGAGTTATATCTTTGACTCACTCAGGGTCTATGTGAATGCCTTCTTGGGATATGATATGACCTAATATCTTTCCTTCTTCCACACCAGATATAGTTTTCTTAGGGTTTAAAGATATACCGTATTTTCTACACCTTTTGAAAATCTGGGTCAAGTGTTGGATGTGCTCCTCTTTGTTCCTTGAATATACAGTCATGTCATACAGATACACTATTACACACTTGTTAATTAGTCCTCAAAATGCCTACATCCATTTCCCTTTGGAAGGTTGCCCCTACGTTGATTAATCCAAAGGGCATGTGTCTGTAAGAGAAAGTTCCCCACTTGGTTCAAAAGGTAGTTTTCAAACGGTCTTCCTCTGAAACCAGAACTTGGTTGTAACCCGAGAAACCATCCAGTAGAGAGAAAATCTAAGAGCCAGACATGGTCTGCAAGAGTAATTCCATCGGTGGGACTGGGTAGTTGTTCTTTTTTGAGGCTTTGTTAAGGTTCCTAAAATCTACACATAAGTGGATTTCTCCCAAATTTTTCCTCACAGGAACCAAATTTGATACCCATGCGGAATGTCTAACCTGGAAGATAATTTTGGCATCTAAAAGTTTCTTCAACTCCAGACACATGAGAGGTTCCAAGGATGGGTGGTACTTCTGAAGCTTCTGTTGGAAGGGTTTCACTTCAGGTTTTAATGGGATGGTGTGTTGAATGATACAAGTATCATAAGTTTTCAGATCTCGGTAGGACCATGCAAAGACATCTTGATATTGTCTATACAGTTTGAGATAAGCCTTCCTTTCCTCTTTAGATATAGTTTTGTCAAGATTTATATTTTTTTTATTTTCCATGGTTTCGAGATTTATAGTTTCATGCATGAGACAAGAACATCAGTCTTCGCATTTCCGGGCCCCTTAAACCGTTCTTTTAGGTCAAAAAGATTCTCTAAATTATATATCCCCTTTGGGATTGTGTGAGACTTCGATTTGTCAGTCGGCTGACCCATCCGAGGATCAGTTTCTGTTGATTTTTCCTGGAATACTTCATCATCAATAGTTAAGTCTTTGAAATTATCTTTGTTAGTTAGAAAGTTTATGATATGTTCATCTCCTTTAAACACTTTCCAATTAGAAATGTTGTTAGGCAATGATCATTTGTAGAGTAGTTCCATAGTGAACCGGGAGGCTTCATAATCTTCTAAAGGTGACAGCCTTGAAGCAGTTGTAGCCAAGGAATCAGCAAGGATATTCTTTGCTCTGGGGATATCTATGATATTGAAAGCCTCAAAATGCTCTATTAACCTATGGACTTCATGTTGATAATTCTTTAGGTGCGGGGAATTGCAATGTATAGTATTCCTTACTTGTCTAACGATAATTTTAGAATCCCAAAAAACCTTCAATTCTTTAACGTTTAAGTCTATGGATTTCTTTAACCCATGTACTAGAGCTTCATACTCGGCGGTGTTTTTTGTGCATTCGAATTCAAGTCTACAGGATAGGAAATGGAATTTTCCCTTTGGATCAATGAGGATGCACCCTGCCCCGAATCCCTTCTGTGATTTATATCCATCAAAGTATATGGTCCAAATTTGTGAGCGAAAGTTATATGTTTCTTCTTTCTTATTACTTTCTTTCTCTCCTATATTTTGTCCCGTGATTTCTAGCACAGGTTCTTGACAAAAGAGAGTTCCCTTATTCGGTATTGGAGATTTCTCTTGAAACACCATTTCAGAATTTTTAGTGAGTGCGATATCATATGAGAGAGGGGAGAATTTTTCGAAGTAGGAATCACAGGAATAATTGCCTAGCATAGGGAAGTGTCTCGATGAGGGTTTGTTTAGGGTTTCTAGATCAGTGACCGCATGTTTTAGATATCTTTCCCTATTAATTATGATCATATTTTTGTACCCATCTAATGGTAGCCAAAGGTGTGCCCAGTCTGTACTAAAGTATTTGTTTAACTTCTCAGACCAGTATCGGCTTAACAATAATCCATAAGCTTCTGGGATGTCTACTATAATGATTTCAATCACTTGCACAATTTTAGGATGTGTGGCTATTATGATCATTACATCTTTGAGTTCTCCCATTACCTTCACCTGGGTTATGTCTATTTGTATTACATGTTTATCACTCTTGAGAGGAACTACGTTTAGTTTTTTACAGATAGACAGTGGCATAATGTTAAAGGATTCTCATGAATCGACCAAACAATTATGGAGGTTCCTGTGGAAGACTTCAAATGTTAAAAGGAAAGGTGGGACAAAAGGTCTTCCCTTCTTATCTTCAGAACAAGTGTTCACAGTTGGTTTATTCCCTAAGTCTGTGGGGATTAGATTTCTTCCTGAATCAGTGCTCGTCGTAGGATTTTCTACTGATTTCAAATCCTGTAATAGGAAGTCCTTTTGCTGAGGGATCCTACAAATGTCCATGACTGATATATTAGCCTTTAACTTCTTCAAATATTCAACTGTGTTGTAATCAAGTTTGGGTGATTCTCGGGTATAGATTCTTATAGGTTTCTTACAGGGAGCAAAAGGTGCTTTCAGATGATCGGGGGTTGTCTTTACCCCCGAATTTTGGGTAGTAGTGATATATTTCGAGGAGGGTGGACCCTTACTGCGTGTTTTCACAACCGAGACCTCTGCAGGTGGTCTTTGAGACTTGAATAAGTCGTCAGAAGGCATGATTAGGTCAGGATCCCATATCATCATGGTTATATCTTCTATTGGATCAATCTCTTCCTGATCAGCAACATTCATAACTAAACCACTTGGTTGTTTGGTCAGGAAGACCTCATCTAGAAACTGGTTGGCCATTAAATTCATGGCATGCACCCATTGAGGGAAGTCTCTTTCAGAGTGGTTCTCTTGATGGTAAGTATAGAAAGAGTCAGATGCTACATTTCCCAAATCGATATTTAAGTTAGTTGGGGGGGTTCAATTAATTTAAATGGTGAGTTCCTTTTAAAGAAAGGATTATAGGGCTTTTGGCCTTGGTTTCCCTCCCCTGCACTTATTTTCGTGTCTATGATCTCATTTGATAACTTCTTGACCATGCGTTATAGGTATTTTATGTCTCCATTTCCCTTTTCGGGAACTTGTTTTTCTTGTTTCCCTGGCGATATAGTCAAAAGGAGTCCTCTCCTGGGAGGAGGTTGGATTTCTTTTTTAGCTAACGAGACCTGACCTTATTTACACCCCTTCATATAGAACTCTATATTTTTGGCGTCTTCAAAATTCTCAGCCAAGGTTCCTTTGGCAGCCCTCTTCACAAACATGGAAATGGAAGCTTGGAGGGCATTAGCGTATACTTCAATTTGCAACTCCTTCATCGGTTTAGCTTCGGGTTGGAATTTTTTCAAGATAGTTGTGAATATTTGATTGAAATCTTTAACCTTCTCCTTTGAACTCATGGTGGTGGTGAAAAATTCAGCCATCAAAGATCTTGTAGTGGTTTCCTCGGAAAATTTATCTAGAAAATCCTTCTGAAACTTTGTCCAACTGGTTATGGATCCTAGAGGTAAGTTAAAATACCATGTGGAAGTTGAGTTCTCAAAAGTGTAGGGTAACATCCTGTGGACTACGTCTTCATGATGGACATTCATCAATCGAATAGCCAGTATGAATTTCTTGATATGATCTTCAAGCAATCCCGAGGTCTCGGGATCAAACTTAGGAAGTAAATTCTCTAGATGTCGGGAAAGGTTATGGACTCGCCCTAGGATGGCCAAAGCATCTCTAGCCAACCAAGGCTTATTTTTCTGTGGCGGGTCTCCCCTTTCTTCATCATGGTCATTGTTGTCTTCCATATCTTCGGATTATAAGTTAAACTCCTCTTTCGAAAAATTGTTTGATTCATAGATGTCGTCGGCTGGCGTTTCAGGGATTAGGTTAAGAGGATGTTCGATTTCGGTGATTGAGAAATATATCGGGTCTTCTACTCTATGAACAAAAACTTGTTTGGGGGTATCGACCACTGGTCTGCTTATTTTTTGTCTTCGAGGAAGTATCGGAGCTAAAGACAACACATCGATCTATCGGGCGTATGCTCTTGTGATTCTTCTGAATTGATTTAATTCCTCGTGAGGGAGAGCGTAAGGTATGTCAGGGAACAAGTGTTCTTCCTCAGGCTGGGGTCAGTTACTAATTTCAGGAGTACTCAATGTGTGTGGGATGTCTTGGAAATGACTAGCCATTCATGTGGGTTGTTTTGAATCTGTAGGTTGTTTGAAATATTATGTGGAATATGTATTCAACCATTCATTCTTCAATCCCTCCTTCTAGCGCCAATTTTGTTGATGAGTACTAAATCCCTTAAATTCAACAGCAGGAACCAACCCCGCCACCGAGGCCCAATTAGACTCTATAGCATTTAATAGTGGAATGGTTCTCCAGATCTTGCGATCCGACCAATTAATCGATGGGCTTTACGTTTTCTTGCGAAGGCATCTCCTTCAGTTTGGACTTTCTCTTTTTTTGTTTTTCTCTTAGGTGGGACCAATATAATATGGAAGAGGGTATAAACCAACTTAGCAACAAAAATGGGAAAAGGTTCTAAATACTAGAGAAGATGTTGATCTTGGGATAACCCATTGCTCAAGCCTACAAACAATGATTGTCTACCAGAGGCCTAGTACTAATACGTTAACCCTGTGAGTAATGTGATTTCTGGTTGAGATACTAATTAGCAGAAGAAAACATGCATGTGATAAAATAAGGGCAAGTAAAATAATTCACTTAACTCAAATCATCCATCACATAATAACACAATGATTCATCTTCATCATTAAAGAAAAGAATTGTAAAACATTGCATCAGATAAATTATCAATAGATTTAATAGCTCTTACTTGTTACAACATACATTCATGAGACGAGATAGGAAATTGTTCTTCTCCACATCCAATCATACATGCATTTGACGAAAACACAACTTTTTCTCTGGTCCAGAAGGACTTCTCAATTAAAGGCAGCTCCAAAATCATTCTTAACAAAACCAGAAATGAGAGTTTCTTGCAACAACCATCGACCTTTAACTAATCGGTCGATGCTCTTATTTATAACATAAAATTAACTAAAAATAACAGCTAAAGTGCAGATGAGTAAAAAAAAAATCACCACGTGGCATTATCTCCTAACAGTTTTCTAACAGTTATCTCAAAATATCACTTAAAAGGGTGACTTTTCTCATACTCCAACCAACTGATGGACAACTCCTCGCAGGTGTTGGCGTATGGGAATTTGTGTTGTTCCATCGGAGCCACGTAAATCTCTCTTATCTCTATCGCATGTGCTTGATACTTAACCAGACTGGTACTTAACTGTTGCAGCATGGCTTGAGCTTTGATTGGGTGTTCCATAAATCATCACCCCTGACCCGGCTCTCTTGTGCCTGTCACATTTTCTATTTCCTCGGCCTATGATGAATCTTGCTCAGTGTGTGATTTGACTATGTCACACAAGTTGTTGAAGTCATCGGGTGTGCCGAACTCGGGGAGTCTGATATCCTTCATCTCCTTGTTGATTTTTTCTAACCCGGTTTCTCTCGGATTTCTCGGTGAGGTTACTGAGCCATTTTTGCTCAATACTCGGAGGCATCTTTCCTGCAATCGAAATTAAAATCATTTAGAGATTGCGTATAGAACAACACTTGGAGAAATATATGTATAAAGTGTAAGCGTGGAGAATCCAAACTGGTGCATACCTGTAAAGCTTGTTAAACCCAGTTGTTTGATACTTACATGATCTCTGCAATGCTTCAAATTTCTTACAACACTTTTGTTAGCGCCATCATATTTTCTCTAGTTAGGGTGGGTTACATCTACATGCCACAGAATGATAGATCAGGTACAGAAAAAATATGAGATTCGAAGTCACATCAGTGGTTCGTTTCCCCTTGGAGTCGGGAAAGGATGTCAGAGCAAAACATGTGCCTATAGTATGAGTATGTTCCAAAATAATCAGATCATGTCATGAGGGAATTCATTAGGCTCCTCGGGTCGAGGCAAGTTGTGCAAACAGAAGTCACATTAGCAAGTGCATCAACCATCATCATCTCATCATGAAGGTTGGAGAATTGAAAAATCGAGATGATCATACCACACACCCTCTACAACTCCTATCGACTGCATCTCACAGGCCTCGGAACATACTCGTCGCACGGATGTGCCACAGAAAATGTTTAGTTTGCTTCAAAACATCCTGTCTCCAGGAATCCAGTGTTCCCTGGCACGTTTCCACTCAATGCCTACTCTGTTATAAATTCTGGATGTTCTTCTCACTAACTGAGCTTATGCATTGTTGGTAATTCGCCTTGTGAGCCCAGTCTGATCAATTTTTTTCGTTTGGTCCCTTTTCAAGTTCCCTACGCATAAGATAGATACACTGTTGCACCATGGGAACTCCTCAAAATATAAGACGGGGCATGGAAAGTAGCCGAAGTGCCAGGCTTGAGCCCCAAAACGTATGGGATTCGTTCTTACCTACAGTAGGTATTCTCGAGGCTTCAAAAGGAGGTTCCTACCTATGCGCGGAAATGATGGTATCACCTTGCACGGAGGCCGAAGTGGAAGAAGTTACACCGGAAGGACGAACGTTGGAAGCCACGCCTCCCCAACAGCAGATACCCCGGAGAAGAGGAAGGCCAAGGAAGAATAAGGAAGCTTGGGAAAACCAAATCTCGATCAAGTCGGGTGTAGGATCGGCACCGAGGAATTACTTATGCGCATTATCCAACTAGAGCCTGTTGAAACAACAATTCGGGGGATCGGGAGTAGAACGAGGAGGACAGATGCCACCAGTTCTAACATTCGAGAGTTGACTCAGCAGCTAGAGCAGGCACAACTCACCATTGTTGAACTCTACCAGGAAAATAGAGAATTAAGATGGAAATTGGTGGCAAAGACCCTTGAGTTGTCAACATCACAAGGTCATGAAGGGAACGTAACATGGCTCAAGAGACAACTTCGAGAAGCACAAGATATAATCGTACAGCTGTGTGAAGCACAAAGGGTGTTGGAAAAACAGAAAATGAAAACATCTCAGGGAGCGTGAAGCAGCTGGGGAGAAATTCTGCTCGGACCTTGTCAGCGCATAGAAGAGGCATGATTGACGAACTCTATTTTGTATTCTCACGAGTGGCACAAAATCTTAATAGCTTTCATTTTTTGAAAATTTTCATGTTCTTAATGTAAATTGGGTTGGTTGGCCAAAAGGTGTAGACGGTGTCTCTTGTATGTAATATAAGCTCGATGGGGATCTAATATAAAGTCTTGAACTTTGACGAAAGGACTTTGGTTGTAGTGGTTGGATGCATCGTTTCTTCTCTTTGCGTGTGTATCTACTATGTTCTTTGTCCAAATATTCTTGTAAGTTAGCAACGAATTTATACTTAGTGGTGCTCTGAGTTACTTTGTATTTTCATTGATATCCTTCTGCAAAACCTTCGACACCGAACGATTTCATTGTACGACGCTGACGTGGAAAAACTGACTCGGGGTGCGACTTGGGCCTCATGAACCGATAATGACTCAGGGGAAAACTAGTTTGTATGTTTAACCACTCTGGAAATGACATATGGCAGATGAGGACATGTGGTTTGATCGTGTATCTCAATCGGAGTCAGGGTTTCAACAAGCTGTGTGTGTTAAAATAAACCTGGGACTGTCGATGCCGAAAGGTATCGGGGGTTGGTGACCGGGGATAAACTTATCACATTCTCTACAGACTAGCTTTCTAAAACTCGCCGATGCCAAAAGGTATCGGGGATCAGCTATCGGTGAAGCCTTTATTTCTTCGTTAACGCTTACTCTTTTAGCCTTTTACCAATGCCAAAGGGATCGGTCATCGGCGATATCCTTGTGTGATGTTTGTCGCGAAAGAAAACTCCCCTATGTTGACGTTGATGAAGATCGACGCTCGGCAACCTTAA
This sequence comes from Picea sitchensis, assembly GCA_010110895.2. NCBI lineage: Eukaryota > Viridiplantae > Streptophyta > Pinopsida > Pinales > Pinaceae > Picea > Picea sitchensis. Next base: position 25,270 of record SNQJ01S0133632.1, read on the forward strand.
TTCTCTCAAGTGATTCTCTTTCATACTTAATTCTTCCCGATGCCAAATTCTTGAGTGTGTCAGGGAAATGTTTTGGATGCCGATTCTTTAATTAAATGTTAGTCTTTTAAGTTATGGGTTTTCGCATGTTCAAGCAAACTTTGAGAGACCTAAATGAGAAACAAAATCATAAGCAAAGGCAACGTTTTTCATACTGAAGTCAAATTAGACAGTGAAAAAGATCAAGTGGTACCCAAAAAGTAAAATTTGACATAGACCTTTTAGGGTGTGTTGAGTGCTCAACTGACTAGTCATTAAAATTTATTTAATGGTTAGAATGATGGCACCAAGATGGCAATCCCTGAGAGTAATTGTATAAGGCGTGATATTGGTGGTGATGTGGCAGTTATCAAATCTACGATTTTATCAGTGGTCTTTGTTATATCTGAAACAAATACCCACCACATAATGAATCCCATGTTGTGCCTATCAAGAACATAGACAGATTGCATGATAGTCATAGGCCTTATGTTGGTATCTTTGATGGAAAAAACAATATCTATCTAGAGCATGATACCATGTTGGATTATTGAGAAGTAATNTCTTTTAAGTTATGGGTTTTCGCATGTTCAAGCAAACTTTGAGAGACCTAAATGAGAAACAAAATCATAAGCAAAGGCAACGTTTTTCATACTGAAGTCAAATTAGACAGTGAAAAAGATCAAGTGGTACCCAAAAAGTAAAATTTGACATAGACCTTTTAGGGTGTGTTGAGTGCTCAACTGACTAGTCATTAAAATTTATTTAATGGTTAGAATGATGGCACCAAGATGGCAATCCCTGAGAGTAATTGTATAAGGCGTGATATTGGTGGTGATGTGGCAGTTATCAAATCTACGATTTTATCAGTGGTCTTTGTTATATCTGAAACAAATACCCACCACATAATGAATCCCATGTTGTGCCTATCAAGAACATAGACAGATTGCATGATAGTCATAGGCCTTATGTTGGTATCTTTGATGGAAAAAACAATATCTATCTAGAGCATGATACCATGTTGGATTATTGAGAAGTAATATCCTTCTTAAGGATTCTTGTAGTGCACAAAATTATTGAGTAGTATGTTGGCACGATCCATGAACTTGTAATTACACACATGATGATTATCAAGATAGTATGTTAATGTAGTGAGGTGGATCAAGGTTGAATTAAGGATTGGAAAGATACTACAAGTACTAGTGTAAGGGATGATTCTATGGAATATTGAAGGGCTTAGTGTTAGTGGGGAGATGTGCTTCAAGCAAGACAAAAATAATGTAGTGAACAACAAAGATCGCGCTTAGAGATTGTGAAGGGAAAGGAGTCGATTTTGGTGGGTAAGTGAGCTCAAGGATTGGTAGAAGTGTGGGGGTACAATGCCAACAATTGTGCATGGGGAGTGGAAAGGGAAGGGAATAAGTAGCATGATATGCATTTATTTATGAATGCAAGTAATCCAATTGACCATGCACTTCATGTACTTGACATAGGAAATATGTTCAAGCTATTAGTGGAGGGTAGTAGTTATCATATGGTCAATATAAGTAAATAGGAATGAACCAAATCAGTTAATACTTTTAATAACAACATGTGGGTTTGGTAGTGATTGGCATTGGTTGATATCAATGAAATATTAAAATAATGGAGCAAATGTCCCCTAAAAGGTAGAAGGATGAGGTGTGATCATTCAAATATTCTCCATGAAGGCTACATGAAAGTAACCATGACATAGAAACTCACAAATAACATGTTTCATTAGGAGAAGCACAAAGAAAGCTTCCATCAAAATTAATAGCTAACTTCCACCTGTCGTTGTTTCATAAGAAGAAGTCAATATGGTAGATTTCATGCAATAAGAGCCATTAAAATACTTTTAGGGTACACACTTCGTTACATAAGTCATAGCAAGGACATCATTGGGAAAGTAAGGGACATTGAAATTTCGGCATTCATTGATTCATAGGCTATTTAAAGACTTACCAAATATGGGCCATTAAAAGAATTCAATGTTCCATCAAAAAACTTCCATGGGTGAATAGGGATGGCATAAGGAGTAAATATAACTCCATGAGTTGTGGAAAGGTCATTCCATTAACAAGGGTGAGACAAAGAGTATTACTTTGAAGAGTCATAGTAGCCATGATGAGAGAGAGAGAGAGAGAGTATCCATTCCAATAATCGATCCAATCCTAGGTGCAAGATGTGGTGAAGGTAGTGGACTAATCTAAATTCCAAGATATAATCATAATACAACTTAATAGTGTGAGATTAATTAAGTTGTGAGAAGCAAAATCATGGACAAAATTAAACATAAAGAAAAAATATGAAACAATGTTTTTATCATGGCATTCATTTTTCCATGGGTGAAATAGTTAAAGATTTGTTGAAAACCTATGTTCAAAGAGTGTGCTTGTTCGACATTTCTAACCTATTATGATCATCAAGATCAATCATTATGGGATACCTTCATATGAAAATCCATTAGAGATGTGAGATTGCTCAACAACATTAAAATGGAAACCCAAACATGTAAGAGATACAAGTGTAGTTTGGCCACACATATCGAATGATTTTTTATATGAAGGTTGAACTCAAACACGAAAGAGTGAGCCTAATCCATATTCATGAAAGGAAAATCCTTTATTTTTACTCTTCTACAAAGCATCCCTCATCCCATAGTGATTGTTCTTGATGATTGATCTCGCATAAGAGTCCCAAATGTTGAACAAGAACATGGTCTAAACACAACTCTCCAACAAATATGTAACCATTTCACCTATGAAAAAATGTATGCCAAAAACAGTCCCTGAAGTTTAGGGAAATCCTTACTGATGCACATGTGTTTTATAAGCTACCCTTGAAAAGAGATTAAAATGGCAGATTTATCCTTTCTTGAACATTATCATGATTGTCATATCATCCCAAACTTCACATGGATAAAATGATGTTAGTGAGAAATAAGATAAAATGGCTAAGAAGAACTTTGGATTTTGTTGGAGGATACATATTAAAATAGCACTTAACATTGTCCAATATGCTAAGCATTGACCTCTAGTCAAGTATGGTGGCAAGCACAACTACTAAAGTTGACCATGCCATTAAAAAGGCAACATATAAGGTTGTAAGAAAATTCATTGAATTAGAGAGGAAGAAATCACAAAAGGGTGAGAAATATTGAACACGTAATGAGGATGAGCATATATATTTCAATCGGAAAATATGGATCAATGAGAAACCATAGATTTTATCCACATATGTCGAGCAAGAGAAAGCAATTAATATGAACATGCAATTCCATTGTACTAGACATAAACAAAACAATGAACAAGAATACCATCTTTTGTTGAGTGGGGGGAAGAATGAGTGAAGAATGTGGAACAAATTGTTCTTGCAAAGTGTGAACTTGGTGGTGAACATGAGCAAGATCATAGGTAGAGTAATGGGTAAAAAATAAAGAAGAATTTTGGTTAATATTCACAACATTCATTGGTTGACTTGTCTAACAAGGTCTTTGAAAAGGGTTCTTGGCTCCATGAAAACCCCCATATCAAGAGAATATGTTGTGTAGAGGAAGGATTAAAAACTCTTCCAATAAAAAATGCAAAAGAATAATACAAGAGTGTGTTGTTTCCTCAAGGAAAGTCAAACCTAAAAATATGAGAAGTAATCGAGATTTGACAATTTTAAAAGTAGACAAGGAAAAACAACAATTATTTCGGATATTGAAGACCACCATAAAAAAATGATGGAGCATATTTCCATGAGTGGGAGTTGCTAAAATATTGACAATAACCCTGGTATGGGAATTGTAAGAGAAGTCATGAAAACTATAACATCTTTGTCCCTTGATAAAGGCCTGGAGAAAAGTTTGACTCCAACTAGAGTTGTTATCCATGCATGTATGGATTGCCTAAGACACATAAAGACAAAGTTCCTTTAAGGTCCATTGTAAACACAGGATCACCACCATGTGTGCTTGCAAAATATCTTGCTAATAAGTTGGTTTCGCTTGTTGGACATATGTCATCACTCATAAAATATTTGACTTATTTCATTAACAACACCAAAGAGATTAAAGTTGAAGAGTGTGATATCCTAACAGGTTTTGGCATAACATCCCTCTATATTAGGTTCTTGATAAATGGAGTTATTGAATTTATTAGGGCTGTCAGTAATCCATAAATGAATGGCCTAGTGAATATATGCTTAAAATCGAAATACTTCAATTTCCATGAAGAAATTTATGAGAAAATAGAGGGTGTTGCAAACTAGGATCTCCTTTATCCCTAGTTGTAGCCAACCTGTATATGCAAAACTTTCAAACAAATTCCATCGACACCTATCCTCTCAAACCTAAGTGTGGAAGAGATTTATTGTATGATCAGGTATATAAAACTTACACACACACACATGGACATGGAATTGCATCACCATCTCGCACAAGATTTTGGTATGACTAACATGTTTGCTACTTGAACGAACGAGGTATTTGATGAAGAACGCCTTCAACATGAAACAAAACATCTTTCCAGGGTCTTTAGGAAGAATGGATACCAAGAGAAACAAACTAACAAGACTTTTGATAAATCTCGTGGAAGACAAAAAAACAGGGAAAGAGATGAGTATAAGGAAAGACCCGGGATCACATTACCCAAAGGCACAACAAACAAAATTTCAAAGATCCTAGGTAAGAGAAAATCATGGTCTCCTTTACTCCCCCTAACATATTGAGAGGTATGTCGGACACTACAAAGGACTCAATAGACCAAAAATAGATGAAGAATGATTCATATTAGAGTAGGAACAAAATGAAATAACATAATAATCTAGAGATAACACAAGATAGAATATTGAAAGCATAAATTTATTTTTTTAATAAAGACAGATAATATTGTATTGTAAAAAGAGGTTGCAACATTGTTGAATTAGACAAGATTAAAAAAAAATCCCTAGGTGTAGAGAGATATTCAACATGACTAAAGAGACAAACAACCTTATATGCTCTATGATTATTGCTTCATAAACAAAAAAGTTTTCAAACTTCCAACAGTATACTCGAACATATAGCTTAGCAAAAAAACAATTTTACATTGCATGGAACCTGAGTTAGTTGAGGTTCATCTCTATATCCACCTCTGCTTGAGGGTCTTCATTCTTGTTGCATTCTAGTTGTTGGTGAAAACACTAATTGACTTCACATGAGGCTTGAGATCACATTGAAGGTGCTAATGCTTGATGGTGATTATGTCTATGTTTCACCTCACAAATTTGCTTATTGAGGGCGTGAATTTTATCATGTGCCTATTGACTTTCCTAAAGACAATTGCTAAGTCCTTGTCCCTTTTTTCTTCTTTTTCTTGGACATTTTCTCTAGCTAAGTGTTGGATTCCCACAGGGTTTCCATATTTTGTTGTAGTAGTTTCAGTTTCCCTTTCATGCCTTCCATTTCAAAATTTCAATAGTGATAGAGGGGTTGATTGTGATGCCACATGGAGAACTGAGTGCTGAGAAATTATGAGGAGAGATGGGTGAAGGTTCGAAGGGGAATTGAAATTAGGAACCAAGAATGGAGAAGGAGGATCCAGTTGCTCTACAAACACCTAAAAGTGTTGGAGGCCAACCCACCATAAAACTTAAATGGTTGTGATAGAACTCCCGTGTGTGCACATGCAATGAACCATGGGAAGGAGTACTTGAATGGTGGTTCTTTAGGATACTGCAAAGCCAGACCCAAACCAAAATATGAACCCCATGTGGGAGAAATAGAGAAAACTCTAGCTTCACAGAGTGACGACAAATGAAAGTGAAATCCCAAATGCAAATGCGGAGGGGGGGGGAGTCTGAAAGGAAATAAGGCTTGGCACAAGGATAAGACAGAGCATGTACCAAGTGCTTCATTGCAACTATGGGAAAGATGAGGTGGGATCATATTGTTCATCCAAGTGAATGTATCCAATCATGAGATGGTTGAGGGTCTAATAAACCACAAACATTGTTTTCTTATGCATAAGTATAAGGTAGGAAGTGGGTGAAATATTTTCATTTGACCTTAGACATCCTTGTGCCATATGTCTAGCTTCATTAGCTAGTGAATTAACCTCCCCATTTTGCCGATGAAAAACATGGTAGTAGTCAACGAAAAGGATATTTGGTTCCTCAACTTTGATCCTTTGGTATATTCTATGAAGATTCCAGTGACTACTTTTGCTAAGCTGACAAAGACCTTTAATGATCAGCTATGAATATCTTAGGACAATGATACCCAAGTTTTTGTTTTCTTTGATGAGTTTAATCCCCATGTGTATTGTTAAGACTTTTACTTGGTTATTTGAAGTGCATCCAAGACCCCAATAAAAGTGAAAAATCTTATTTACATTGGGGCCATATATTCCCCCCCCACCCACCCACCCCCTGCACATGTTGCCCCTGGATTTCCTTCTAAAGCCCCATCAAAAGAGAGAATCGTTTTGGCATGCTACTATCACCATTTTGTGAAGTCTTGATCATTGAACCTGAGCTACCACTTAAGATGAGGAGAGGGGACAAAAGAAGGAGACATAATCTGGAAGTAACTCTAACTAAGGATATTATTAACACATTCCTTCTCACTGAGATCAACACTAGCTAGAGAGTTTGACTTACGTTCTTTGGCACAAATGACTTCAGAAATCAAATTGCGGGAAAAAGAGTGTACTGTCGAGGTTGGGAGGTTTTTATCCTGAAAGATTGCTTTGTTTCTTGCTAACCAGTTCTCCCAACAAATAAATTTAGGTTCTACCTTCCAGAGGCACACCAATATAGGATTTTTGGAGAAATTTCCAAAGTATCTTCTCTTATAGAACAAGAACATATCATAAAAGTTGGTAGGGAACGAGTGTCGATTGTGCAAATTTTTGTATAGTAGATCCCAAACTTGTTTCAAGAATCCACATTCAAAGAAAATATGGTATGTTGTCTTGTTGGCAGATTTGCAAAGAACACACCTAGAAGGTCATGTTATTTCTCTTTTTTGTAATTTTTCAGTTGTTAGAATCTTACCGTAAACCATTATCCAACATAAAGCATTGATATTAGGGAGGGAGTGTAATGTCCCCAACTAGGCTAGGTGGATATATTATGTTTCTGCCTCAAAATTATTGTTTCTTCTTAAGTGAATGTGTTGTTAAATTCTTATAGGATAGCTTACTCAATGAGAAATATTGTCAAACGGATAGCAAGCATCTATTACACAAGATTAGAGCAGATAACCATGGCATCTTATTATGGATGGGAATTACCAAATCAGTACAATGATAACTAATGGTTGTAATAAAATCTACATAATATTATTGGCACACAAACTAATGGTTGTCATGCAACATCACAATCTACTACAGAAACAACACAAGAAACCTAGAATGATGTCAATCTATGAAGCCCAAGGCTCTCCAAGCCCTACACTGCTCTACACTAGCAACGTTTGTTCTGCAGGCGGTCCTCCAAACTCTTCATAACACCATCACAAACTCGATATGTTTCAAACCCCCAATTTATAGGGGTCCTCGCAGGATGGTTGTGAAGTGTCTCATGGTGCCTCACGGGATGACCCTTTCTCAGCCCGTCGGGGTGCCTCCAACTACTGTTGCGTGAAACCCTATGGGTATCGACGGATCTTATGATTGATATTCTCTTTAAATTTACTGTAAACACCCTGTGTGAATTGAAAGCCTCCAAATTATCTTAAGAATGGAACAAAACACCATAATGAACTCAAATGAGGACTCTATATGAATCCTCCTCTTCGTCTAGAAAGGGTGGATATTGCACTGCCGAAACTAAACCTACAATGGAAGGGTTTTGCCCAAAACCCCAATGAAAATGTTAGCTACAAGAGCACTCAATAAGATATCAGATCATAATTCCAAGGGCAAGGGTTGCTCCTCTATTTATCCTTCCTTTGGACCTTCGAGATCTTGCCCCTATTTTGACCAAATCAAATATTTTCCCTCCAACTCCATTTAAATATAATTGTTTATTTTACTTAATGTCACTTTTAGGGTTTGTCAATCTTTTAACCTAGTGACACCTCCTTGACTCCTTTTTTCCTAGTTGAATATAGCCTACGAAGTCGTACAGGTTATTGACTCACCCCCCATCATGGTCAATTGGAATGGGACATTACAATCCTCCCTTCCCAAGATTTCTTGTCCTCAAGCAATTCCAGATCAAGGTGTTGTAAGATCTACTCCCCTTCATAGCTAGCATATTTTGTGAGCAATCCTCTCCATACAACCAAATACTCTCGAATGACCTTGCTTCTAAGTATTTGTTCTGTGACGTCAACTATCCTCTCAGGGGATAGAACCAACTGTCATTCCTCATCTAGTGGAAGAAGATCTGCCAAAGCAATTACCTATTGTCCCAATTCTTTCTTGAGGAAGGATACATGGAAGATATTGTGAATCATGCTGCCCTCTAGTAGTTCCATATCATATGTTACTTCTCCAACTCTCCCAATCACCTTGTAGGGCCCACAAAAGTGTGGCTTAATCTTATTTGCACCACTCCTCTTCAGTGACAACTATTTGTATGGCTATAATATGAGAAAGATGAGATATCTAACCTCAAAGTTGTGTTCTACCCTGTTCATGTCTGCACTGTATTTTTTGTTGATTCTGAGTGGCTTGCATATTTTCCTTCAGGACTCTTAAGATTTCCTAACTCTTAAGGTGTTGTAGAAATTCTCATCGAGATGTAACCATTTTATCCATGCCCATTTTTTACCTAACATATAGTTCCTTAGGTACCCGTTGATCCATTTGTTTACTATCTCGATCTGCTCATTTGTCTTGGAATGATAGCTAGTGCTCGATGTCAACTCTGTCCCAGATAACCTGAACAACTACCAAAACGCACTGAGAAACCTGCTATCTCAAGCATTGAATTTGTTCCTCGAAAGGCCATGGAGTCTGAACACCTCACTAAAGAATAGATCTTCTACGTGATATTTGTTGTACTCTGTATGAATAGAAAAGAAGTGCACATATTTAGTCACCATGTCCACTACCACGTAAATATAGTCCATGCCCTATACCTTTGGTAATACTATGATGAAATCTATGGAGATGCTTTCCCATTTATGTTATATGATTTGTAAGTGTTGGAGCAGTCCTGCAGGAAGTGTGAACTCTGACTTGTTATGTTGGAAAGTCATACATTCCCTCACATGAAGAAGTACATCCCCTTTGAGACCCTTCCATGAGAATCTCTCCCTAACCTACCTGTAGGTGTTTAGATACCCCTGGTGCCCTACAAGTGGTGCATCATGTGTTGCCCTCAAAATCTTATCCTTGAGTGTGGAATCAAGGACAATATAGATCATGTCTTTGTAGTAGATGATGTCATCTACTACCCTGTACCTGTAATCCTGGATACTACCCTCCATCATCTCACAAGTGAAGGTATTCTTGAAGTATTCCACCAACAGAATGGAGTTCCAGTCTACTGAGATCTTTGTCATAGAAAAGGTTGTAGGTCTCCTAGATAAGGCGTCAGCAACTATATTCTTCTTCCCCTTAACATATTCAATGTCTAAATCATATGCATGCACCTTGCTCACCCATTTTTATTATCTTTCATTCATCGCTCCAAGAAATATCTCAAGTTATCGTGGTTAGTCCAAACCACAAAGTATCCTCCTACCAAGTATTGTATGAATTTGTCTAATTCATGCATGATGGCAAACATTTCCTTATCATAGATCAGGTAGAGCCTCTCAGGCTCCCTTAGTTTCCTGCTCTCGAAAGCTATCGGATGTCGGTTCTCCATCAATACTACCCATATCCCTTCATCGGATGTGTCACACTCAAGGACAAAGGACTACGTAAGATATGGAAGTGCCAATACTGGGAAAGTACTCATGAACCTCTTCATTATGTCAAATGCCACATGTGCATCCTCTGACCATCGAAATTCCCCCTTCTTGGTGAGATTTGTTAATGGCACCGCCAATTGTAAAAATCCTTTCACAAAGCGCATGTAGTAGCTACATATCCTAAAGAATCCTCGTAGATCTATGAGTGTCCTATGGGTGGGCTAGTCTAAGATTGTCTGGATCTTTTCCTGATGCCCCTTTACTCTCTCAACACCAATCACATTCCCTAGATAGAGGATCTTTTCCAAACCTAAATCACACTTTGCCTCCTTGGAAAAAAGCGATTGTTCCTCCATAATGGTGAGAATATCATCCACATGCTTTAGGTGTTCCTCCCATGTATTGATGTAGATGAGAAGATCGTCAAATAACATCGGTAAAAATTTCCTCAACTGCTTCCTGAAGATATGGTTAGTGCATGACTGAAAGGTAGCGGGTGCGTTAGTCAATCTGAAGGGCTTGACCAAGAACTCGTAGTGCCCATAGTGACACCTGAATGTTGTTTTATGGACATCCTACTCCCTAACTCGGATTTGGTAGTATCCTAATTACATATCAACCTTTGAGAAGTACACTGCCCCATGCATCTCATTGATCAGCTCATCAATTCAAGGTATTGGGTATATTTGTTTTATGGTCTTCTTGTTTAGCGCCCTATAGTCTGTGCACATCCTCATAGTACCATATTTCTTCTTCACCAGTACAACTAATGAGGTGAAAGCACTAGAACTAGGTCAGATGTGTCCCATCTCTAGCAGATCCTTTATGGCCTTTTCTATTTTGTCCTTGAATCTCTTAGGATGCTTGTGGGGAGTGGTGATGACGAGCTTCAACAGCTCTTATAGCTCAATGACATGCTCAAATTCTCTGTCGGGTGGTCTCCCTAGTGGTAATGGTTCAAACACTTTCCCATGCTTCCCAAGCAATGTTTGGATATCCATGAGGTAATGTTGGTATTCCTGTGATGGCTTCTCCATAGTGATCAAGCATTATGTTGTGCAAGCCACGTCCTCATATATAAAAAGGGCCTCCATGCACTAGTTAGATGGAACCCTGGGGTAACTTGTCGACATACCTCTTAGAACAACTCGTTGCCCATCCTTGTCCCATAACTCCATCCTCATGTCCTTATAATTCATGCAAATATCTCCCAAATAGTATAGCCACTTCACTCCTAGCACCATGTGAGTATCTGCTAATCCACGATGTAAAATTCATTGATCAATGTGTTTTTTCCCAAGGTTACTTCTAGTCCTCTGATCCTCTAAGTACACATCATGTTGTAGCCATCCGCTACTACCACATTGAATCCCTTGAATTCCTTTGTAGGGATATTTCTCCTAGTGACAAGTGCAACATCAATGAAGTTGTGGGTAGCTCCCCCATTCACCAATGTCGTAACCCTATGCCCTTGCACAATGCCTCTAACCCTGAAGGTATAATATTTAGGGACTCCTGAAAGTGTGGCAATGGTAACTCCCTTAGGGATACCTTGGAATGTTTCCTACTCTGTAGTCTGTGATGGCTCACCACTTTCCTGTCAAATACCTTTGTCGTCATCGTCACCCTCCTCATCGGAAACTACCTCAATGTAATTGCCCATACATATATGACCTAGTTCTCACGGATCTTTGCAACTGAAGAAAATTTTATTCCTCCTTAGTTCTCTCTGAGTCTCCTTATTTGTTATATCCTTCATTGTCCATGACTTCTGGGGAAATTTCGTCTTCTTGCCTCCATGAGGGATGAAATGTTTTGTCAGAACCTTCTTGTTGAATGCATCCTTAATATCCTAGGATCTCATGATGGCCTCATGCAATGTGTTTGGCCTAAAGGACTTCACCCATCCTCTCATGGGTTCATCTAGACCCTCCATGAATAGAATTACCAACTTCTATTGAGAGATATATGTCATCATAATTGCCATCCTCTGAAATTTTGTGATGTATGCTTCTGGTGTTCTTGTTTGTTTCAACTGTTCCAACTCCCTAAAGTGTATTTCAAGTTCCTAGTCAAATATTCCCATCAAACTCTGAGTAAATTCAACATATGAAGTGATGTTTGTGTTCCCTAATGTCACCAACCCATGGTACCACCATTCGTGACCTTCTCCTTCCAAGTGAATAGTGGCATAATGAATTGCTTCTTCTTCAGTCACTGGGTTAAGTTGGAGGTAAGTATCTAACTTTTTTACCCAAGCTCTGGTCATACTCTTCATTGATCCATCGAAGGGTGGAATAGTCAACCTTCCCACCTTGCACATGAGATCAAAATTTTGTGGCCTCTGTTCTCCTATGTTCCCCTCCCTCGTGTGATATTTATGTCTGAGGTCACAAAATTATTTATAGGAAACATTCTCACGAAAATATACATCAATCATCTTGTATTTCCTATATGAGGTTTTAATATCAATCTCCTAATCTGGTTGTTCACGTGCTTCTGTAGGCTACCCTATCAGGAATTATGGTAATAAAGGCCTAGTGATATTTAAACTCATTCTCTGAGTTCGGGTATTGTTGTTGCTATTCTCCATGTCTATTTTGTCACTCCAATGAGATCCACTAGGTCAACACTGACCTGTACCATTCATATTCCTGCATTGGCCTAACAATTGTGCGAATTCCTCAAGAGACTACTGATGGAACCTTGTTGTATCTTCCTGACTCCTTACCAAATCTTGTAGTATCTGGATCACATCATGGTTGTCTCCCATGCTTCCTTCTAGTTCTGACTCTGTGTGATTTACTTTTGTTCCTCTTTCTGGTGACTCTTGAAAGGTTTGTCCTCCACACCCTTTTCTTGTAGGAATCAATGTAGTCATGGGATGGCAAAATCACCATCTCTGATACCACTATAATGTCCCAAAATAGGCTAGGTGGAGATATTATGCCTCAAAATTATTGTTTCTTCTTAAGTGAATGTGTTGTTAACTTCTTAAAGGATAACTTGCTCAATGTGAGAAATATTTTCAAACAGATAGCAAGCATCTATTACACAAGATTAGAGAAGATAACCATGACATCTTATTATGGATGGGAATTCCCAAATCAGTACAGTGATAACTAATTGTTGTAATAAAATTTGCATAATATTACTAGCACACAAACTAGTGGCTTACAGGTAGCATCATAATATACTATAAAAAAAACACAAGAAACCTAGAATGATGCCAATATATGAATCCCAAGGCTCTATAATCCCTACATTGCTCTGCTCTAGTGACGTTTGTTCTAGAGGCAGTCCTCTGAACTCTTCAGAACACCTTCACAGACTCGATCTGTTGCAAACCCCTAATCTATAGGGGTCCTTTTGGGATTCCTATGGAGTTTCTCATGGGGCCTCATAGGAAGACCCTTACTCAACCCATGAGGGTGTCGCTGACTACTGTTGCACAAAACCCTATGGGTACCGACGGATCTAATGATTGGTCTTCTCCTGAAATTTATCGTAAACACCCTGTAAGAACCAATAAGACTCCAAACTCTCTCTGGAATGGAACCAAGCACCACAATGAACTCAAATGAGGACTCTAGATGAATCCTCCTCTTCATCTAGCTAGGGTGGATATTGCACCACCGAAACTAAACCTGCAATGGAAGGGTTTTTCCCAAAACCCAAACAAAAATGTTGGCTACAAGAAAACTCAATAAGATATCAAATCATAATGCCAAGTGGAAGGCTTGCTCCTATATTTAAACTTCCTTTGGACCTTCTATATCTTTCCCCTATTTTGACTAGATCAAATATTTTCCCTTCAACTCCATTTAAATATAATTGTTTATTTTATTTAATGTCACTTTTAGGGTTTGTCAATATTTTAACCTAGTGACATATAGGCTATTGAGTCACCCCCCATAATAGTAAAATTGGAATGATACAATACATTCCTCCCTTCCCAATATTGCTTGTCCTCAAGAAATTCCATATTAGGGTGTTGTAAGATCTGTAGAATTCCTGCAGAAACCCCGATAGATCTAGAATTCTAGTTAAATTGAACACAAACAATTTGCTGATATTCAAGAGATGAGAGAAA
>SNQJ01S0133635.1:7767-31576 GCA_010110895.2 Picea sitchensis
AGTGTTCCAACACCAAATGGATGGAAGCACCAACTTCCAGTCACACAGGCACCAACTTGTATAACAGAGAAAAATGGTTCTCCCTTACACCACCCTACCACCCTGTTTTTTCTGGCTGCAACCAAATGGAAGCTACAACCCCTTGTGTTCAAGCACCCACTTGAAACTATGAGGACAATAGTCCTCCCTAGCACCACCCTACCACCCTGATTATAAATATTTACTTGAATAATACCTTACAACAATACAAACATTTCAATGCTTACCACTTCTTCTCTGTTATGAAATTCTGTTCTGCTTCTGTTTGTTCATGCTTGGCTCCACTTGTTGTCTGTCTCCATATGCTCTTCCTTTGTTATTCTCACGCTCTTAGGTTCTCGTACAATCTTCTGTTTTCACCATTTCTGCTCTGTCCAGCTTATGTCCTTCATCTCTGCATCTTTTTGGCTCTTTTTCTGCTATCTTCTTGATCACATACAATTCAACTTATTTTACCGAGAAACAACAACCTCTCTCTGTCATGACATTTTTCTTTTATTCCTACTCTCATTATCCATTACACTCTGCATCTCCAACGCTCAAGTAGGGAATCTCAAAAATGCTCAGGCATCGTGATTCCAATGCTCAGAAACAATGATTCAACTGCTCAAAAACAATGATTCAGTTGGTGTAACTGAATCATAACTGATCAATAAATCATGAAGTGAAACAACAACCCTATGATCAAATTCTATTTGATCAACGTCGTTGGATTATACATGCAAAGGCCCTTATGACTTTTCAATGCATAACCTTCGATGTGGAGACTAGCAGCGCTAGCTCCTTCCCCTATCTTTCGCTGATGTGACCTTGGGCGATGATATTATGTGACCATGCGAATGTGAGTGCGACCAAAGGTTGTTTGATATCAAATTGCGTTTCACCCCACAATTTACCTCGAGCCTCCATGTGTCCTTTCTCCAAAACCGTGGTTTCAATTGTGGCCCTCCCTTAACTTTTAAAGTTCGCGCACCTTCAATCCCCACAATGCGACGGGACCGTCGATCTCACGATATTGACGGTGCTCCTGAACGAATGGTTCAGATCTATCCTCTCAAGTCTGTGGATCAGATCTAGCCTTCCTAAATCAACGACTGTGATTTAATTCGTGATCCAGGCTCTGGGAGTTTCAAATCTCAAACCCTACTTTTCTTCGTACACCAATCTTTCAAATTTGGTGATCCGCAGACACCTATCCTTCTCAATTGACGGCTCTACCTCTACTTCAGTAATTTGACCTTTCAACCTGATCAATGGTTCTACGGCCCCTTTCTCGATCAACGGTCGAGATCTCCTTCGGGTCTCTGGACTTTTGAAATATCAAGTCTCAAACTTTAATTCCCCTCGAAGTATGCATATTAATACCACGTGTCCTCTTGGATCGAACGATTGAGCCTTACTTCAAGTCTTTACCCGGAGTCCACAAGATTACACCACGTCTTTTCTAGATCAAATGACCCAGATTTAATTCGGACGATCTGATGCTTGAGATATTCTTTGGACGATCTAACGACTGAGATCTACTTCGAATGATCCAACGATCAAGAATGTATTTTGGCTCTTTGGCTCTCCGGGCTTCAGGTATTTCAAATCTCAACTGGAAATTCTTGAATTGAATTCTCTGGAGCATAACCTCCTCATAAATTTAGACCCAAA
The DNA here is from genome assembly GCA_010110895.2 of Picea sitchensis. Taxonomy (NCBI): domain Eukaryota; kingdom Viridiplantae; phylum Streptophyta; class Pinopsida; order Pinales; family Pinaceae; genus Picea; species Picea sitchensis. The sequence continues at coordinate 9,463 of SNQJ01S0133635.1, forward strand.
ACAAATGATGTTCGTTTGATCAATATCTTATATAAATGGCTCGATTTGTCTGTGATGCAGCTTTGCCTTGGACTAAATCCAACGACTCTCCATCTTTTCTTATCCTATCCTTCCACTTAATTCGATCTGACGACTGACGAAGATTTGGATAATTGAATTCTCAAACCTTGTGCCCCGTTTACCCTATCCTTCACTTAACTTGATCCGACGACCAACGGATATTCAAGTGATCGAATTCTCAATCATTTTCCCCCACTTATCCTATCCTTCCATTAATTCAATCCGACGGCTGGCAGAGATTCGGATAATCGAATTCTCAAACCTTGTGCCCCGTTTATCCTATCCTTCACTTAACTTGATCTGACGGCTGACGGAGATTCAGGTGATCAAATTCTCAATCGTTTTGGTTTGTCCTGTGGATATGTTGATCTTGATCATGTTTCTGTATTGCGCTTTTCCTTATGAGCTTTGATCTCTGCATATTGTTCGCTTCTCCTCCCGAGCTTATGGTTAACCCACTTCTAACCACTTGTCTACTTAGTAATTTATCCAGTAAATTTATTATTTAAATAATTTATTTTGTATCCACTTTGATTTATAGTACACTCATCACTTCACTTGATTATTTTAATTATTTCTTCTTTGCAAACACTTTGACTACTTTGACTTTTTGGGGCTTCTAGATGACTCATGAGGGTTCTGCAACTTCACATGGACATAAATCTCTAATCGTGAGGAGCTATGCGACGTTCCACATACCAATAGAAATGGAATGACATGTATTATCCATCTAGAATAGTATTTCCTACAAATATATCAAAACTTGTACCATTATCCATCAAACAAACTTGGGTCCATTACCCAAACTCAGGTTCTCCAACTTCACATGGCCATAACTCTCTAATCGCGAGGAGCTATGTGACGCTCCACATACCATCGGAAATGGCATGACATGTACTATCCATATAGAATAGTCTTACCTTCAAATATGTTAAATCTCATACCATTATACATCAAACAAACTTGGGTCCATTACCCAAACCTTTGTGCTACCAGAATTCGCTACCAGACTTTCTCCAAGGGTTGACATCAATCTACAATATCACTCTCTAATGGTTGACATCAATAACAACCAACAATCCATACCAACTGTCCATCAACATAAGCCAATTGTTTGACAAGGAGATGTGGTGTGTAGTTTCTCACTTGTGTTAATGGTGCCCATTGCCATATCCTTGTACCACTCTATCTGCTTTCTGCTACTTTCCTGCAACACTGCATATGGTGCGGTGTGCATTCTATGGAAAATCTTTCATTTATAATGTGGCTAGTTGTTCTCAAAATGTACAGCTCTTTGATTCGGATCTAGTTCCTCTTGCTCCATTCCATTACTTTTCTTGGGTGAAATTATCACCAATGACTAGTTCATCATTGATTCCATGTTGAACATACAAGGTGTTAGAATAACACCAACACCATATAAATCATTAAAACTACCCAACTAATACCAATTTGGAACATCAAATTCAAATTTATCTTCACCATCTCTTGATTTATCATTTGATAATCAATGTTAGATTGTCCAACATTTTATGTAGAAGGCACATTTACCATTGTATCAAATTCTTGCTTAGGATGAAAAACACACAAGTTATAACATGACATGACACAATATGTTTGACTATAAGTCAGGCAAAACACCAACATGACTTGGAAAAATTAATAACACTAGAAACTTACAACCTCATATCCTTTTCCCTCTAGTTCCTTTCCATACACTTGACCAACAATACTTCATCACCCTACAAATAACAAATCACATTGGTTATCATGTCGTGTCAATATATCCATAGAAACAAAAAAAGAAACATGAAATAGAAACAAGGCATCAAATTGAAAAAAGGTCAAATCAATAGAAACATGAATAAAAAACATGTGCAAACTTATTTTTGATGGACCCACTATGACATCATTAGTTATATTGTCATCTTCATGTTAGTAATTGGCAAGATGAAGGGAACTCTCTAAGAATAACAATATCGATTGGATGTTCCTCTTTAAGAGTGTCTTTAACGATGTGAAAGGAAGATCAAAGCCTTGTTGAAATATTATTTGGGGTAGTAGGTCTAACCAGTGCAATGATGATTTTGTCAGCCTAAATGGAAATTGAAACAAATAAAGACCTATACCATTACCACAAAAACATTACTTGTAATTTGTGTTGAACATTCAAACCACCTATTATTCCTCTAGGAATCTCAACTATAGGATCATCAATAGAGTCATCGACATCAATATATGAAAACCTAATGGGATGGGGTGTCTCCGACAAATAGGTTTTCATACAAGAAAGTTAAAAGTGATAACAATGCCATGGTAAGTAAAACAACAATTACAAGGTAGGTATAATGCAAAATATTATTTAGGTGTAACATTGGTTGCAATGTAGTTATAATGCCTATTTTTATTTAGGTCTAACATAGGTTGTTATTTAGGTATAACATTGGTGTAGCAATACCATAACAAAATTTAAACAAAATTGTGAACTACTTACAACAACTTGTAAAGTTTCCTCTGCGTTCACAAGAGTATGAATTTTCTTTCATTTTTTCATAACCTACAAGACTGCATAATGCTGGTGTTTATTACAAATGATTATTGGAACATATAAATATTATGCATGCACAAATAACACCCACTCTAGAGTATATGTGCTTGGAATGCCATGGTAAGTAAAACAACAATTACAAGGTAGGTATAATGCAAAATATTATTTAGGTGTAACATTGGTTGCAATGTAGTTATAATGCCTATTTTTATTTAGGTCTAACATAGGTTGTTATTTAGGTATAACATTGGTGTAGCAATACCATAACAAAATTTAAACACAATTGTGAACTACTTACAACAACTTGTAAAGTTTCCTCTGCGTTCACAAGAGTATGAATTTTCTTTCATTTTTTCATAACCTACAAGACTGCATAATGCTAGTGTTTATTACAAATGATTATTGGAACATATAAATATTATGCATGCACAAATAACACCCACTCTAGAGTATATGTGCTTGGGGGGTCCTAGACTAGAAGAAACCACTTTTTATTTTAGTTTTCTTCCCAACCTACATGCAAATATTGTGAGTAACAAAAAAAAATGAAAAATCAGAAAAATGACAAGTGTTAAAAGGTTTTTTAACCTTAGATAAAGACCCTCAAGCCTCATTGTCTACATGCACTATCCACGAGTTTTTTTAATCCCATTTCTACAATCTCTTTTCCATTTTGTACCTAAAATTATGAACTAAACCACCTAATCGATACAGTGGTTGAACGCTCGAGAGGACACAATATTTCTGAAATGGACGTCAAATCATCTATCAATGTGCATGATCGTATTTTTGTTTGTTTATGTGAGCAGAAGAATACGATTTCCCAAAGTGTTACATACTTGGTCCATGTTCTATGTACCCTTTCCCCTCAACCCACTGGTGAGGTGTTTCATGATACTATGAGCTCTTAGGTGATGGGTAGTGAAGATCCTATTGTTCATGTGGTATATCCCCTTGCACATCAGACCAAGCAGTGGTGGAGAGATTTAAACATAGCATAATTGTTAGAATTGACATGACAAATGAAGAAAAAAAAAGGGGTAACAACACAACATATAATAAGGGTTTCTACAGAATGATGAGAATGACAAAAAATAAATTTGGCATATAAATTGATATGACATGCATCACACAAAAAGAAAAATATTTGCAAGTTTTAAGTTTCAAAAACGAACCTAACTGACATATATCTTGCTATAAGGCCAACATCACCGTTGTGACAAATGAATAGAAACATAAATCATTATAACAACACAACATATAATGTAAGTTCCTATAGAACGATACGAATGAAAAAATAGATTGCGCATATATCTCGCTATAAAACCAATTATATGGATTACATTAAAAACAAAATATTTGAAGGTTTTTAGTTAAAAATAAACCTAGCCAACATATATCTTGATATAACACCATGATGACCATCTTGAAAAGAGGTACTTTAAACACTTAATTTTGGATTTCCACATAAAAAAACACTCTTTGCACATGATTATGGGTTTTGAGTTAACATAAAATATTATTTGCATCTCAAAAACTATTCATACAAAACCAATCTTGGATAGAATTGAACAAGAATTGAAATATTTTAAGGCTTTCCTTAAAAAAGAGAACATAGCTGACATATATCTTGTTATAACGTCAACACAATAGTGATGACATGCATTACACAAAGATAGAAACATTCACGAATTTCTATTAAAAACATACATAGTAGGCATATATGTCACTATAACATTGACATGAGCACCATGACATGAACTACTTAATAAAAACATAGAAATCTTGGTTTTCACCAAAAAAAACAACATTTGCATGTGATTATGGTTCTTGAGTTAATAGAAAATATTACTTGCATCTTAAAAACTATTCAAAGAAAACCAAACTTTTGGTGGAATTGGACATGATTTGAAATATTTTAAGGTTTTCCTCTAAAAACAGAACCTAATTGACATATATATCACTATAACATAAGCATGACCATGATGAATTGCATTACACGAAGATAGAAAAATTTGCAGGTTTTCTATTATAAAACATATGTAGCATGAATATATCTTGTTATAATGCCAGCATGATTGTTATGACATGAATTACTTAAGATACACACAATTCTAGGTTTCCAATTTAAACACACCATTTGCACAAGAATATGGGTTTTGAGTTTATATAAATATTGTAGCTCCACTACAAATATGCCAAGACTGTGGTGGGAAAATGGGAGGAATACTGGGACAAGATGCTAGCCTAGCACCACAACATTGTGGGACTACCTAATGTACCTCATTGGAACTCATCACAAACTATATAAAACTATTAGACCAAAACAAGGCATGGTGACATGCTGTGAGGCAATTTAGTTGCTTAAATTGCTTTACATTAAATTATCAACCAGGGAGCGTGTAAGCTTGTGATATGCCAACAAAATATATGTAGGAGTAGGAAACTAAATCAAAGCTAAGAAAGATGAATAAAAAATGATTTGTTTGACAAGACACTTCCAAGAATCAGAGTCAAGGATACAAATGCTCTATTACAATGATTAGTTAGCTACTCCATGGCTCAACTAATTATTGTAGCTTGATCAAACTAGAAATACAACTCATTCAAAGGCATGAATTAAAATCAGAGGATCTTATGGTGTAGGTTCGAGTCCTATAGATTACCAACTATCTTTTGGATTCCCAGAGTTAACAACATTTAGATATTTGATGCACACCACACTCAATCGATCACACTTGTAGAAATGAAAGTCTACATAAGTCAATTTGATCATTGGACTTATATTTCAACCATTAACCACATTACTTTGGTTGAAAAGCAAGATCATCAACTAGTTTTGTGATCACTAAAGAAACACATCCTTCAATGCCTAACTCTGTAGGGAAACCATACTTGCAAGAATTGAAAGAGCAACATGAAATGAAATGAGAAACTACTGAAATAACATGACACAACAAAAATAAACTATTTGGGAAATGTATACCAGAGAGAGGGGGCCCTTCCTCTCTTGTAATATACTGCCAAGAAATATTACAACAAATAACTCTCGATCTGCATCAAAAGGTTCTTTATTCCAAGATTCAAAGAATTACAAGGATTACAATGGTCTTAGATCCATTTCCCCCAACATACAACTTTCTCTATGCTTATTAGCTACCCTTTGAAGGTCTGTGTACCCATATTTATATAATACAAATGAGATCACATAGATCCAAGCTACATGGGTCTCAAACCTACCCGCATCTAGAAATATGGGAAATATCGATTTGAAGAATCAATCGTATCTTTCAGATTCTTCACAATTTTAGGAAACCATTCCTTGCAAATCAAAATGACCACGTCCTACACAAAATCCATGTGGTCAATTTTCAATATTTGCATTCATATGCTCGCAATTGATCCCACAAAATGGTCTCTCTATTCTAGCGTGGATTTTCATTAATTGTTTGACTTTTCTTTTTCTCTAAGATGGAAGATCTGTGGACCGTGTTGATAGGTGGATGCGCTTCATGGATCATTTTGACGCCTCACAGATTTTTTGGTTTAGTCCAAGACTGACTTCATCCTTGTGGATGAACACATTCGTTGCAGAAATGCGTCTGAGTAAATAGGCTACAAAACTGTAATATGAGTTGTTATAGAATCGAAAGATTATGTAGCTAATCATTATGATAATAATTAATCAAATCAAATATGCATCAAGAAGAATGGAATTAAGTATAAAAATGGACAATTACCTATAACCTTCTTCAATGCACATATTTTGTAGCTGATTAAGATTTATGGCAAAAATGAGTGAAATTGGATATAACTGAGGCATAGATATAGGCTTTTGAATGGAGGTATAAGATAAGAATGTGACAAAATGAATCTATTTTGAGGACTCAACATCAGCCCCACACGAAAGATGTTGCATGTCCTCATGCAACCAAAATGATTTTTTGCTTCCTCCAACAAAATTTCAAAATGTCTGACCCCTTTACGCCTAATCTCTATCTGATGCATCAATCAAAATTTTCAAGCCTAAAGAGGAGGCTTGTATTTAACTTTTTACCTCATTTAACTGTGTCCTTAATCTTTAGATTTCGATTCTACCTTGTCTGTGTTGAATGTTCCATTTCCTAGCCTTTGTTGCCAACAATTTCTTCTAGGCTTCCAACTTTTCTTTATCCCTTTATAACTAAGCAATGTTGGCCTTCAAGACTACATTTCTATTTTAATATGATTGACAAGGAGTGCCAACTCCTTGGGATCCCTTTTTTTAATTTCATAACCTAGCCAATTCGTTTTTCTTTCAAGTTCTTCAAAAGCTTTAGCTACTTGCTTATCATGCCCATGAAATTCCTATAAGAAAGGCATCCATCCAATTCTCTGAAATCACCTCATATATTTCGGATAAGCTTCCAGGATTTCAATCCCAATCAGTTCATGCCTTACCATAGGTTCCATGCCTCAAATTTCAATAGTTTAGAAAGGATTTTGATTAAAACAATACTCTCGTCATAGGAAAAATGGGAAAACAACAGTGAAGATAAGGAAAATTTTACAAAATCACTCTGTTATAATGCATGGTTAAGGTAAGTTCTCAAAGGCATGATTAACATTGAATTCGGGAAACAAGGTAGAATAGACTTTAGGAGAAAAAACTATACATGTTTTGAAGTTCAGATTTTTGTCCATCCTACACATAATCCATAATTCTAATGGCATGAATGATTTAAAAAGCTATTACCTTTGTGATTTTACGTGTAGCCTGGATAATTTTCACCTCTGGAACTGAAACTAGAACATGAATGAATCTGAATGTTGGTTCTATCATTGGATCTGATAAAAACATTTGTTGCATATTTTGAAAGAAAAAGTGTTGCAACTATTAAATATTCTAAAGATAAAGTTGCTTATGATGATGCATAATGTTGGAGAATGTTGCTACTGAAGATGAAGTTGATGTTGGTGATGATGAAGAAACTGATTTGAGTCTACTAATGTTGTTGAAGATGATAATCTAAGTCTGCTGCAAATGTGGACGAAGGTTTGAATCTCATGCTTGGAAATTTGTGCAAGTTTTGAAAATGCTGGAAATTGTGGTTGATAGGTGGATAACCATATGTTCATGATTTGAAGCCATCTTCAAGCCATGATCTAGTTTTGGGATGTGTCAACCATAAAAAACTACAAATATGCTACACAAGGATTGTTGTAATTGTTTACAACCATTATGATAATTTTTATTAAATCAATTTTAAAACATGTCCATACATCCCTTATCATGCATTTTTTGAAAATTTCACTCGCAACTTACTCAATTTATCATATTCTCTTCAAAACCCATATCTCATAATTTTCTAATTCAATCTCTTCTGCTTGAAAATGTCATGCAAAGATCATCCCTGCGAATAGTCTGCTACATGAAATCTAGTTGTAACAACACTTTCGGTAGCTATATAAAGTCATTGTAACTTGAATTTGTGCTTGTTCAGGAGAGTGTCGATCTGAGTACTGTTGCTATAAATATTGGATGGAGGCTTGACATATCTATCTCCCCCACACTCAAGATGTTGCATGTCCTCATGCACATGAAGTACGAAACTCAATATCCTTCATGAAGGCTTGGATTGGCACAAGAGGGAACTTCAGACCCGAGAATGATGTATATTTGGAACCATATCAAAAGAAACTGATGTTGTATATGTTGAAAGGTATCAAGACTGATATTTCCTACACATTTTAATTTTGGGGTAGTCTTGTAGAAACTAAACCATCCTATAGTCACATGATTTTGTTTTGGATTATACCACCCCTCATATTCATACTTCTCATATCCAAAAAAAGAGCTAATCATCTTCATGCACACATGAGCAGAGGCAACAACATATATTCATTTTTTAGCCTAGAATTTAATTTGATTTTAAGGGAAGTCTTTTTAGAGCAATGTTGGCCCTTGGTTATGGAAGTATGCGAATATCAAGGAAGAAAAGGGAGAATGTGAACTGCGCGGAAGACACAGTGACTGTTGTTGGGTCGAAGTGATCAAAAGAGAAGAAAAGATGGAGCGAAGCCCGAGAAAGAAATCTGTTGGACAAGGAGATCGGGGATGACAAGTCAACAAGGAAGAAGGATCATGGACATGTCAGCAAGAAGAAAAATCCACCATTGGATGCTTTGGAGAACCATGGGAGAAGGAAGGAAAGACATGCTGGAGAAGCCCTGAAAACATGGGTCAATTTTACCTAGGGTTTTAGACACCTAGGGTTTTGGTATCTAGGGTTTTGGACACCTAGGTTTCGGCCTAAGGTTGTCGGTGAGATATTGTAATGTATAAATAGAGGTCAAGAGGACCTGGGTCGGGTTGGTATCAAGAGAGGTTATCATTGTTGATGTGAGTGATTATTGTATTGTGAGAGAGAAGTGTTAAGTGTGAGAGCCTTCTGGTATTGTAGGACCTTTAGCTGGGTGCAAAGATCAACCCAACAATTGGGTACGCAGGGAGAGGAGAGAAAGAGAGGAGAAGAGAGAAGATATGCTAGTTAAGAGTGCAGACAAGAATTGTATGCCTTACCTCAATATATTATAGCATTGTTCTGTGGACGTAGCCCTAGAGAGAGGGTGAACCACGTATATTTTGTGTTGTGTGTGATTGGTATTTTGTATTTGTCATTGATATATTGTGATTGCATTACTTCTTTATATCTGATAAGTAAATGTGCAGAATAGATCTAAGTTGATAAGTGATATATGAATGTTGTGTTGTTCTTGTGTTAGATCCACTTGATATTCCCTTTGGTTGTAGACATCTCTGTCCTGCAACCCCCTCATAATTGCTTCGGGCGAGACTGCATCTGCTTCACAAGTGCTGTTGAAAGGGCCAATAGTTAGGGCTTGTTGTGCGCTCTTGGAGCCGAACCCTAGGTCTGCCCCTGTGCCAACAAGAAACAATTTGACACAAAATTTTAAGGCAATCTTGGGTGACTCAGGACACTTTTCAAGAAGGGTTATCAAAAAAGAGAGGATCAAGACTAAGATAGTTTATAACCAACAATGTTTTATTTTCAGCAGTTAAGAAACAGAGGGTTATGATAGCTATACAACAATAACAACAAAAATGAACCTTATGGTGTCTTTGTGGCAGCATATGAATGAGGATGAATGAGGATTAAAGTATGCACAAATGAAATAAATATAATAGGTTGACTGAATCTTGAACTTGACTCTTGGATTTCTTTGTTTCACATTAATTCACATGCATAAATAAAACTGAAATTCCTTTTGTGTACAACTTTGAACCCTTCTCCATTCAATGAAATTGCAGAGCTTTGGACTTTTGATGATCTGGTGTATGTAGGTGTATAGTCTGAGTACGATGCCTAGTATGAGCGTGGACTGATGATGTAGATCGCGGGAACTGATCTCATTTTCATATATGCATCAATATTGTAGATCATTGTGTAGGGGTATGAAAACTCAGCATTACCTGTACCAAGTGAAACTAATACAAACATATTTGCTGACCTATTTCTTAGTGGTTTGTACACTACAACATAAAATCACTTTCCAGTGATAAAATGAACGGGGCTAACCAATACCCACTTTGACCAATCTCCCATGAAAAGAATAGGAACACTAAAATTTAAGTTGGAAGTGAAAAGCTAAAACATTTGGGAAGATTCATCCATGTGACTTTGTGTAAGGATTGTCTAACATAACTTTGAAGCGACCATCACCTTCACTCTCAATGGCATCTACAATAGATTTCAGACCTATCAATTATGCATCAAAGAGGATATAATATTTTTCCAGTAGTGGTTTAACCACAAATTCTCTCTCGCCTTTCATATTTTGAAGCATGTCTTCCATAAATTTGGCATCTTATACATAAAACATCCCTACAATCATAATGGAAAATTTATCTTGTTGCCCACTTTTTATTGGTTCTGGATCAAAACAAAACATCTTCAATTGCATTAATTATCTCCACCATGCCCATTTGATTTCGATCATACTCGACTTCCCTCATTGAAGTCACCAATGCAACTACTGCTTATGTCACACTAGGTAGATTTATTGTAGTTTCCTCTTTCATAATGTCATCAACATCAATACGATAACACACCCTCAATCAATATTGCAGTCGTTTTTTATCAGGCATCATGATTGCACTAAATATACATCTTTGAAATTGTCAATCCTATATCCATGGATCTCAATTGCATGCCAAATTTAGACAAAAGAGGTTATGTGATTGATAAGAGAAAATTTATACATCTAAGGAAATAGATGAAACATAGGAAACCGTCTTACTTGGTCATCAAGCGATTTCAAGACAGGAAGCATGAAATTGTTGTTGGAGGCTTAGATTTCCATAGCGAGAATTAGTGGTTGACCATTGAGTTGATAAAAGGATTGTGCATATGATAATGATCTTGAATCCAAATGAATAGGAAAACATCCATGTCGAGTTGCTACTAAATAAAACCCATGTCTTCGTTTTTTGCTTTGGAGAATCGGAAATAGCCAAACTGATGATTGTGCTACTGGATTTCATCTTCAACATTTCTGGTAGTTCCGGTAGTAAAACAAGAACAAGAACTATTGTAGTGGCTTCCAGTAGTAGAATAATAATTATGTACTTTCAATAATAAATATTGAACATAGAAAATGGATAACTAGTTGTTGTTGAATATAGAAAATGCTCGATTATACCTGAATTTGGATCATGAAGGTTGAGAATGAATACTCTCTACCTTTGAATTCTGAAATAAATATTGTTGGTGCTGAAATCTTGGAGGGATGAAGGATGAAAATCAACTACTTAACTGGGCTAAATGACCTCTGTTTTATTGTTGGGACAAGGTTGTTACATGCTGGAAAGAAATTTCTGTTGGATTGACCGACGCTGAGCCAAGACTGAAGAAAAGAAGGTTTCCCTTTATGAAGGAGATCTAGGTTGTGGGAGATCTGATGATGATCTCTGCAAATGACTCCTTCTTGTTATTAAACTAGGATAATAAGCTATACTTGGAGCTGATCCAACATTTTAAAATTTTATTCACTACCCTACCTTACTTGAGAAAAAGGAGAACCTCTTCTCAAGTATAGGAGTACTTCCAATGTAGCCATGTGCGTAACATAATTTCAAATGTACCCATATCCAAATATGAGAAGTATACTTCAATAAGTACCAGGATATGGGAGCCTAGCTGCTCGAGAGGAGATGATGCCAATAAGTGTTGAAGGATGGAGTGGTATCCTAACCTAATGACTATCGAGAACCATTCTTCAATGTAATCACTACTCCCTAGGTTCTCTTCGATTGTTATGCCATGAATTTATTTGGAAATTTGGTCATCACACTCCATAATGCACAAGGGATCTTGTGATAAACATGCCATAAATTCTTCGATCTATGGCTCTAGTAGTTTCTCTTCATCTGATGTGGTCTATGACTCTTTGAATTCTTTTATCTGCTCACAAGGACTGTTAGAAGAAACTTTCAGATCCTCTTCCTTTGGAATATGTTCATGGATCCTTTATTCCTCTTGAAATGCAGACCCATCCTTGGTAACAATTTTGGAGTGTGGGAAAGGATTTGAGAATATCCTTGCAGGAGTATGTCCTCCTTTACTCAAAAAATGCTTGAGCATATTTGAAGGCTTCTTGATGGCTGATAATCCCTGTCTTGCACATGGATTAGTGCACGAGGGGTATTTTTGAATAGAAACTACAACTTCTACACAAAGTAAATTTCAAAGCAAAGCATGTAATTGGACACCTTATGCTACTAAGACCATCATGTCACCAAGTTATCTATTGACATGAGTAACTTTCTGCTTTCCATGCATTAAACTTAAATGAATGGACTGGAAACCAAATTACCAATGCCTATTCCCTTTAGTATCTCCCCAATTTAATTTATTAAATTTATTTAAATTAAATTATCAACTAGGGAGCTCATAAGCTTGTGATATGCTGAGAAAATGTTGATGAATGCAACTATGTGAGACATTCTCCAGCTTACAAACCTGTGAGATGTGGATCATTGCAACTATGTGACTCTTTCTCTCAGCTTAAAAACCTGAGATAAATCCCATAAGAAGGGTATGTGGTTCCTGACTGAGACAGAGCTAGGAACGTAGAGATGACCTCCTCCATTCAGAGAGTTGAGAAGAACTCCATATGATTATCCAATGGGAAATGTGTTCTATTGAGTTAGACGTGTATGTGGTTGAGCACAAGGTGAACATGTGAAATCCCAAAGTGTTAGGTGCATCGTCATGTGAACATAAATGAAGATGATGTATTAGCCTCCTATGAGCAACAAAGTTGACGAGAAGACTCCAGATGATTCTCCTATGTGAGACAGTGGGAAAGAAGATCTGTAGAGTGGACATGCCTGTGGATGAGCACAGGTGAATGTGTGAAGATTTGGTTCTTCTGTGTAATGCAGTGAACCAGAGATATGACATCCCTATGGATGTGCCCCTAGTGGATGAGCACTAGTGGGTGTAGTATCAAATCCTTTGCTATATATTGTTCAAGATTCAGACCTGCCTGTAACCCTAATTGTTATGTAAAGGGTACATTTCGGCCCCACCTTAATGTGATTAATAATAAATGTAAAAGATAATTAATCTGGTTAATATTAATTATAATAATAATTATTATAATTATAATGTGACTTAGACAGGTTGGCCCTGTTGAGCCAATAGACACTTTTGTTGATAGGACAAGTCTAATATAAGTAAACGAATATTCCCCATTGTGGACACACATCCTTCATGTGAGTTTGGAAATTTCAGCAAGTACATTTCTTTGGGAAAAGTTCACACCTCTCTTGGGCACTAGATTTCTAGGGTTTGAGCACCCTCTTGTGTGCTAGGGTTTATCTTGGTGGTGAAGGTATTTCTCTTAAAGAATATAGCAAAGGATTTGGCTGGGTTTTCTTCCCTTGTTGAGAAGGGTTTCCCAAGATACTTCTTGTGTTCTTGTGCATGGTGTTTCTTCTTGTGATCTTGGTTGCTGCAACATGGTTGTTTATGGTTAAGACAAATGAAAATTTAAATGAACTACATGATTAACCTAGATTATTGAAAAATCAACATGGTATCAGAGCATAGGTATTGAAGATCCCATTGCACAAGTACTTTCCATCCATTCTCTCTCACTTCTGCAGAAACCATACGACCCTCCTAGGGTTCCCAAAAATTTCGTACAACCCTCCTTTTTTCTCAGTTTCAACCCTTAATACTTGGACGTTGGGGATAATTTTGGCATAGGAGTGTACCGCCTCCTTCAGTGCACCTCCAACAAGCTTCAGATCAAAATTCCAGGTATTTTTAAATTTTGTTCCTAGGGTTTCGCTAATTTCTATAGAAATTTCAGTATCAGGGTTTTTGCAACTCATTGAAGGAGCTCTTCAGCTCACCAGTGTTCTCTTATCTTTCAAAGGATTATTGTTGGCATTCATAAGTCCAACAAAACCTAAAAGTGCTAGACTAGCCTAGCCATTAGGTTTTCTATCCCAGTTGACAAAGGGTTGTGAAGAATCTAAAATTATGATGAACAAAACTATGATGAAAGATAAGCTTGATGGATCAAGCAACTTCAAGTTCTTGGAAGACACGACTTCAGAGGAAGACTTATTATGGGTAATACAAAAGGGTTTACCAGAGACATATATCAATGAATGGAAGGAATATGACATCAGGACAAGGAATCCAATCACCTACTCAAGCCCTTACATTGAAGGGCCAGCTTCAAAATAACAAAGATGACAAAAGGTGACATTGTGACTATATTCTTCATAAAGATCTCATAGGATAGAGATCAGCCAAGAGCCATTGGAGAAATCATATCAACATCCTCAAGTATGCACTTGTATATATTATTTGTATCATTGTCACGAGGGAAATTGCAGGAGGAAGAAACCTTTGTTGAAGTCATGGATCAAGAGGGATCTCAGTGCATTCAGAGGAACAACACAATCAAAGTAAATATTCCAGGTTTGATTGTTGTAATTGTCATTCCTCTAAACCTATATTTCTATAAGGTTGCTACATTACAATTAGGTGTTGTAGCTATGAAAACATTCCTTAATTTGTTTTGATTCTAGAGATGTACTCATTATTCTCCTTTAAGATATATTCTTGTGTTGGTGTTACACCTCAAAATTACTCACTTCGATAGTGTCGCAAGTGTCGTCGTTACAAGTGTTGTAAGTGTTGCATCTTGTCTGCAAGTGTCGCATATTGACCACAAGTGTTATAAGTGTTTCTAACATCATAATGCCTTCTTTCCTATGTCATGCCTCCAACGACATGACATGAACACTTAGGACACCTCAAAGACTAGTTTTGAAGAGGAGGAATCAGTCTACTAGAAGTACAAGCCTTTTTCCACTGAAAGAACCACTCAAAAATGGGTTTTGGAGGGGAGAGCTCCCCTATACACTTTCAGGGAGAGCCGATGCTCCCTGTCCTTCTTTGGGGGAGCATTATAATGCTTTGGTGCCCCTTTTGGGGGAGCACTACCTTTTCTGGGCGAAATTGGATTTGTTGAGAAGAATGAGGGAAAGATCCCCTCAATATCTGAAGGTGGTTGGATTCGAATATGATCTCAAGGCATGATCTTAGGGAAGATCCTCAACTGAAGGAGAGAAATCCTCAACTTATCCCAAAGATCTCTCAAGTGGTTGTCTTTCAAGCTTATATAAAAACCTTCTCATCATGGTGAGAAAAGGAAAGGTGGAGGTATACAAACCTATGATCTCACCGAGGGCAACACTCTGATGGAAGAGAACATTACAATAGAATCTAACATGATCTCATGAGGGATATTTCATTTGAATTATCAACATCTTGTATGTGGGTTGTTTGAGCAAGAATTCTGCGGAAAAGGAGAGCTTGGTGAAGCTGCTAAACTACATCCATGGCTGTAAGTAACCTTTTTCTCTCATCAATATAAATTCATGTAAATTTCCTTTCCTTTGAAGTTTGTTTGAATATGAACTTACATCTTCTTCACCAAGGAATAAGATCTGTATTTGAGCTAATCTCAGCAGAGTAGGAAGTTCGTTTTATCTTTGTTTGTTCCATAGGACCTATTGAGGAGCTTAAGATTGAATCTCAACTTGGACTTTGCAAGGACAAGCGCCATTAAAAAGGTACATACTTTTCTTCTTCCTCTTAGTACATTAACTTAACTAGGGAAAGTAAAATTACAATTAGAACTTTTCTATGCTTGGCCTTAAAGAGTTAGGGACCCGAGAGAATCCACATGCATAAGGATTTGCATCTTCATGATTAGTTCTTTTTGTTTTTTGTTTTGGATGGAGTTAGCAGAAAATAAGATGCCCTCTAGTCACTTGACTGGGAGGGAGTCAAAACTATTTGGGAAAGAGGAAGAGTAGAACCATCGTTGAGAAAACCAATGATATAATGCATGATTAGAATCCTTCTAGGATTCCATGTAGGCTTATTAAAATACGAATATGTGTGGAACAAGAGTCTTTACCAAACTTTGAAAAGTACCTTAACTTTCTGAAGGGTCGCTTTCACGAATGAATCGAGGATTAAACACTTGGGGTTATTTGGGTTGCCAGTGTATTTTGCCCAAGAGAAAGGTAAAGTTATATGCTTTACGAAAGAAGGACGCGGTGAATCTTCAAAGACATTCCATGTCGACACCACAGTTGAAGACTGATTGATACAAGTAGAAACGTTGTCCTTGTAAAAGAGAGAGTCTTTTAAAGACTCGGAGAATCTCAGATGTAGATTGATAGTGAGACAATACCATCTTTTACTAGCATTTCATGGAACAAACATCAGGTTGATCGCGGGTTCTCTAGTTGATATGTTGAGATATTGTAGTAGGGCATAAAAAATCCTACCTAGACTCACTATGCAAAAGGCAAAGAAACATACAAACCTCTAAAGGCACATCCCGAGAAATGAAAATATATTTTCGAGCTATACTTCAGTCATGAGCCACTTCATTGATGCCGAGCCTCCTTTTCTTAGATAAGCAACAAGAGAACAGGTATGATGCCATAATAGAATAATACCAATATATCTTAAGAATGATGTATAAAGATGTGTTGGGGACAAGGAAAGAATTTTGTGGTAACTTCAAAATTTGGTTGTTTAAGATCAAGCATGCAGTTGATGGAAGTAATAGAAATACAAAATGAGATCTATAGCTAGAGGTTTCCCACAAATAGAGGGAGTTATCTAGACGATAGCGATCTATTAAACCCAATACCTTCATCATAATACTAATCCATGAGTTTGAAGAGCTATATAGACATATTCTTGATGAGTTTAGATTTCAGCAAAAATGTTGTTGATCCAAAACTATATCATTACGGTGTTGGTGATGAGAGTATGATTTTGGTGACTTATTAAAAAAGTCATGTTGTTGGATACAAACAAGCCCCGACTTCTAATTTCGAGATGAAGAATATGAGTATGATGCACTATACGGGATAAAGTATGACATAGAACCAATGAAACTTTTTTCGAGTCAAAAAGGAAAATGTCACGATAATAGTAAGAAAGTTTGATGTAGCAAGATTGCATAATCCACCTTGATGGATTTAAAGAAAAATATTGATGATGATTCATACGAGAATGATCCCTGGCCCGATTGGATCTGTGATGTATCACAGCTGGTTAACTTACCGGACTTGATTCATACCATGTTAGTGGTGCTTGTCATTTCATGAGTCAACTGAGACGGACTCACTAGACAACAACAAAACATGTATTGAGACTTATACAAGACCTGAGTTGGATATGGCTGAGATACCGGTGTGAACTTTAGTTTGTAGGATATGTCGATTCGGATTGAACATAAAGCACAATGGACTAGAAGAGCACATCAGAGTTGATGTTTTACCATGAAGGTTGCCATGGTTTCCCCGATGCAACAAGAAACAAAATCTTTGTGGCCTTGAATACCATAGAAGCATAGTATGTACCATTGAGTGTCTGGCTTAATGGCTTCACAGATCCGACAACTTTACTTGATCATGAGATGGATCTATGATGATAACCAAGAACCACGAGTAAATATCCTTGAGAACACAATGTTTCCTAATGGATCGAAACGATGAGATGAAGCGTCCTTATATCGAGATATGATCTGGAGAAAATCATACACATATAGCACCTTCCTACACATGAGGAGATTATAGACATCTTCACCAAACTAACTTGGTGAAGAATTCCTTCTAGTTGAGAGGGAGTATTGAGTAATCGGTAAAACAAAATTAAGAGTACATCCATGTTAGACTTGGCATGATGAAGGAGAATGCCTCCCTAAGTGAGAGGAGTGTTGATGAATGAAACTATGTGAGACATTCTCGAGCTTACAAACCAGTGATGTGGATCATGGCATTATGTGAGTCTTTCTCATCTTACAAACTGAGAGAAATCCCCTAAGAAGAATTCGTGGTTCTTGCTTGAGGCGAGCTAGAACTTAGAGTTGACCTCCTCCATTCATAGATTTGAGAATAACTCCATATTAACACAGTGAGAAAAATGATCTAAAGAGTTGGACGTACCTGTGGCTAAGCAAAAGGTGAACATGTGAAATACCAAAAATTTTGGCTGCATCCTCATGTGAACAAAAGTGAATATTATGTGTTAGCCTCCTCTGAGAAAAAAATTTGAGATGATGAAATCCAGACGAATCTCCTATGTAATGCAGTGAGAAAAAAATTTGTTGAGTGGATGTGCATGTAGACAAGCACAGGTAAATGTGTGAATGCCTGGTTCTTCTATGTAATGCAAAGAGCTAGAGCTATGACATCCCTACGGATGTCCCCCTAGTGGATGAGCACTAGTGGGTGTATCGATCCTTTTTCAAAGTCAGGACACTGTAACCTAATTGTTATGGCAAAAGTGCAGGTATTTATAATGTGATTAATAGCCAAGCAAAGATAGTGTCACAGTTGTAATAGTTATAATAATAATAATAATAATAATAGTAATGACTTAGAGCTCGACCTTGTTAGACCAATGAACCCCATGTTGATAGGACAAGTCTAATATACTGATAAAAGGAAGATTTCCCATTGTGGATACACATCCTCCATGTGAGTTTGGAAATTCGGAAGTACATTTCTTTGGGAAATGTGTGCACCTCTCTTGGCTAGAGTTCTAGGGTTTAGGCACCCTCTTGTGTGCTAGGGTTTATCTTGGTGGTGAAAGAGAATTATTTCTCTTAAGAATATAGCAAAGGATTTGGCTGGGTTTCTTCCCTTGTTGAGAAGGGTTTCCCAATACTTCTTGTGTTCTTGTGCATGGTGTTTCTTCTTGTGATCTTTGGATTTCTTTTAACATTCTTGTTTATGGTTAAGAAAAATGAAAATTGAAATGAACTACATACTTAACCTATCTTATTGAAAAATCAGCGGAAAATATATAGAGGTAGAAACCCAAATAACTCTAAGCCAATCAAGTTGAATACAAAATGTTTTGTTTGACAATGGGTTTTCTTCCCTTGTTGAGAAGGGTTTCCCAAGATACTTCTTGTGTTCTTGTGCATGGTGTTTCTTCTTGTGATCTTGGTTGCTGCAACATTCTTGTTTATGGTTAAGAAAAATGAAAATTGAAATGAACTACATACTTAACCTATCTTATTGAAAAATCAACAGAAAATATATATAGGAGTAGGCAAATAACTCTAAGCCAATCAAGTTGAATACAAAATGTTTTGTTTGACAAGACAATTCCAAGAATCAGAGTCAAGGATACAAATGGTCTGTTACAATTATCAGTTAGCTACTCCATGGATCCACTAATTCTTGTAGCTTGATCAAAATGGAAATAAAAATCATTCAAAGGCATGAATTAAAATCATAGAATCTTATGTTGTAGGTTCGAGTCCTATATCTTCTCAGCTATCTCTCATATTCCCGGGATTAAGAACATTCATATCTCTGATGCACACCATACTCGGCCTATTACACTTGCATAAATGAAATTGTAGAAATGAAAGGCTGCATAAGTCAATTTGGTCACTAGACGTATATTTCAACCATTAAACACATTCCTTTGGTTGAAAAACAAGAGCATCAACTGGTTTTGTGATCACTAAAGAAACTCAACCTTAAATGCCTAACTCTGTAAGGAAACCACACGTGCAAAAATTGAAAGAGCAACAAGAAATGAAATGAGCAACTACTGAAATAACATCACACAACAAAAATGAAACTATTTGGGAAGTGTATATCGGAGAGAGGGGGGCCTTCCTCTCATGGCATATACTGTAAAGAAATATTACATCAGAGAACTCTTGATCTGCACCAAAAGTTTCTTTATTCCAACATTCAAAGGATTACAAGGATTACAATGATCTTGGATCCACTTCCTTGAACGTATAGTTCTCTCTATGATAAGATATTTACTACCCTATGAAGTTATGAGTACCCATATTTATACAATACAAATGAGATCACACAGATCCAAGCTACATTGATCTCAAACCTATCCGCAACTAGAATTATAGGAAATATTAGTTTGAATAATCAATCGTATCTCCCAGATCCTTCACAATTTTAAGAAACCATTAACATGAAACCCAATGGTCGTGTCCTGTGTTGTTGCAAGAGTTGGTTATCGGCTGTTATAGAGCCAAGCCTTAGCACATTTTAAATGAAATAAATTTTGTCACTCAGACTTGACTTGGGTTGCATGCAAGTAAATTCCAAGATAACCTCGAACCACTTTTGATTGGAAACTGTCCCTTCCAACCCGAGAGGGATCTCTCAAAAATATGTGTCAATAGGATATTCAATAAGCTTAACAGTGGGCAGATTTGTGGGTAACATAAAGTTTTGGGTTTTTAGGGTTGATGGGTTGGACTAGAAAGTAGTCCATTGGGCATGGAGTCAAATGATCAAGCAAGTAATAAGAGTGTTTCGACAATGGAAATCCATGGAGCAGAGGCGATATAGAAGTTGATTACAGAGGGAAGGATTTATAAAAAGTATGGCAACAGAATAAAAAGAAAACATATCAAAATTCAAGGAGCACTTAGCAATGAGTGAATTCCAAGCATAAATCGGTGGAAAGAGATAGTTGGGACATAGCATCTAGCAAGGATGAATTCTGAACCTTCATATCTCTGCAAGAAACAACCTATAACCTGTCCAGCAACAGAGAATCTAACAAACAACTGAATTATATTACAAACACAGTTACAAATCAGGAAGCAAATGGAAATAAAACAAAGTGAAATGATGTGAAAACAAAGCAATAAGACATTCTCTGCAAACAAAATCACAAGAATCTCCGATATAGATAAAAAATGCTCTGCACTCTTTTATTAAAAATGAAAACAAGTGCTACATCCCAGGAGTACTACTCCCTCCCCTTTCCTTTTACACATATGCCGCATATATCTATTGAGGTCGAAATCCTCTCTAATCTAAAAGATAACAACAGTTACAACCAACTCTTGAAACTTTCTGCCATAGAAAATGGACCAAACTGTCGAAAACTAGGGCTGCGCTTATGGCTCTGTATCTCTCGAATCATGATAGTTGTGTATAAATTGAAAGAGGCTTTTTTGCATCTATTTATTCTGAGAAAAAACCTCTCTCATTTCCTTGAGATCCCCTTTTCATTTTTCCCAAATCTGCATTTAACAAACATGTGTCAAAATAGGAAAATATGAAATCCGAAAATTAGGGCTCGGAGATGGATTCAATTCTCCCAATATATGACACCTGTAGGAAAAATGAAAGATTATAATGATATCTGATATGTTAGGCACAAAATCCTCCAACCGTTTCTCAAAATGATACTCCAGTCGCTCAGAATCCTCATTTGCAAATGATGACTCAGCACAGTAAAAACGCCATATTTCTGAAAACGAACCTCATCTTGCGGGGAACTTTTGACTGCCTTACCAAGCTCAAAATTAAATTCTGAATACATCAATGGACAACTTAGGATTTTTATATGTCGATCGACTATTCGAACGCAAAAAACGACCTCTCCACGACTGAGAAAATTGCATTTTTCTAAAGAAGTTTTGCTTATGACTAGAGTCATGATTTCGGGTTTTCGGGATTCGAGGAAACAAAGCAGTGGTTATTAAAATATTCACGTCGGCCAAATCCCCAATGGCCAAATCCCCTAAATAGATTTTGGATTTTACATTGCACTCTTTCGGGCCTTCGGGTTTCAGGTATCATGTCCTCAAGAGTTATGACATGCAAGGAATCTCGAATCGCGAAATCGCGATGGAATTAATTAGATGATAATCATTTGTTTTAATCTATTAATTAATCATGATTAACAATTAATCTTTAACCTTTCATGGATTTAAGTGTCGGGACTTCGATAATACTTGACGCGAGAAATCCCGAATCGTGAAATTGCGATGAGATTTATTAACGTTAATATTTCTTAATCTTTATTTGACCCGGCTTATCCTTTAATACTTTTGTGAATTTCGGGGATCAGGGTTGTAGTTATTAAAATATCTACGTCGGCC
>SNQJ01S0133635.1:33174-44585 GCA_010110895.2 Picea sitchensis
CTTTTGATTGGAAACTGCCCCTTCCAACTCGAGAGGGATCTCTCAAAAATATGTGTCAATAGGATATTCAATAAGCTTAACAGTGGGAAGATATGTGGGTAACAAAAAGTTTTGGGTTTTTATGGTTGATGGGTTGGACCGGAAAGTAGTCCATTGGGCATGGAGTCAAATGATCAAGCAAGTAATAAGAATGTTTCGACAATGGAAATCTATGGAGCAGAGGCGAGATAGAAGATGATTACAGAGGGAAGGATTTATGAAAAGTATGGCTGCGGAATAAAGAGAAAACATATCAAAATGCAAGGAGCACTTAGCAATGAGTGAATTCCAAGCATAAATCAGTGGAAAGAGATAGTTAGGATATAGCATCTAGCAAGGATGAATTATGAACCTTCATATCTCTGCAAGAAACAACCTATAACCTGTCCAACAACATAGCATCTAATGAACAGATGAATTCTATTACAAACACAATTACAAATCGGGAATCAAATGGAAATAAAACCAAGTGAAATGATGTGAAAACGAAGCAATAAGACATTCTCTGCAAACAAAATCACAAGAATCTCTGATATAGATAAAAAATGCTCTACACTCTTTTATTAAAAATGAAAACAAGTGCTTCAACCCAGGAGTACTACTCCCTCCCTTTTCCTTTTACAAATATGCCTCATATATCTATTGAGGTTGAAATCCTCTCTAATCTAAAAGATAACAACAATTACAACCAATTATTGAAACTTTCTGCCATAGAAAATGGGCCAAACTGCCGAAAACTAGGGTTGCGGTTATGGATCTATATATCTCGAATCACAAGAGTGGTGTATAAATTGAAAGAGGCTTTTTTACATCTGTTTATTCTAAGAAAAAACCTCTCTCAGTTCCCTGAGAACTCTTTTCACTTTTCCCAAATCTTCATTTAACAAACATGTGTCAAAACAAGAAAATATGAAATCCGAAAATTAGGGCTCGGAGATGGATTCGATTCCCAATATGTGACACCTGTAGGAAAACTGAAAGATCCTAGTGATATCTGATGTGTTAGGCACAAAATATTCCAACCATTTCTCAAAATGATACTCCAGTCACTCAGAATACTCATTTGAAAATGATGACTCAACACAGTAAAAACGCCATATTTCTGAAAATGAACCTCATCTTGCGGAAGACTTTTGACTGCCTTACCAAGCCCAAAATGAAATTCTAGAGACACCAATGGACATCTTAGGATTTGTATATGTCCATCGACTATTCGAACGAAAAAAACGGCCTCTCCACGGCTGAGAAAATTTCATTTTTCTAAGGCAATTTTGCTTATGACTGGAGTCCCGGTTTCGGGTTTTGGGGATTCGGGGAAACAAAGCAGTGGTTATTAAAATCTTCATGTCGGCCAAATCCACGAAATAGATTTCGTCTTTTAAATTGCACTCTTTCGGGCCTTTGGGTTTCGGGTATCATTTCCTCAAGAGTTATGACATGCAAGGAATCCCGAATTGCGAAATCGCGATGGGATTAATTAGACGATAATCATTTGTTTTAATCTCTTAATTAATCATGATTAGCAATTAATCTTTAACCTTTCGTTAATTTAAGTGTCGGGACTTCGATAATACTTAACGCGAGAAATCCTGAATCACGAAATTGCGATGAGATTTATTAACGTTAATCTTTCTTAATCTTTATTTGACCCGGCTTATCCTTTAATACTTTAGTGAATTCGAGGATCGGGGATGTAGTTATTAAAATATCTACGTCGGCCAAATCCCTGACGAAAAAAAAAAAAAAACCCGACCTCATGAGCTTTTTCTCCATGTGGCTTAATGCTCGGTGTATGTAGTCGTTCTACTGCCATTGCTTCCATCATTCTCCTAAGTGACCGAAAGCCAAAATTTCAATATTTGTTACAACATCCTGCACAAAACCCATGTGGAAAATTTTCAATATTCTCCTTCATCTGCTTGTAATTGAGCCTGCAAAATGGTCTCTCTATTCCGACGTAGATTTTCATAAACTATTCAACTTTAATTTTTCTCTGAGATGGAAGATCTGTGGACCATGTTGACAATAGGATGAGCCTTGTGGACCATTTTGACGCCTCCCAGATGTCGTGGTTTAGTCCAAGGCTGACCTCATCCTTGTGGATGAACAAATTCGTTGCAGAAATGTGTATGAGTAAATAGGCTACAGAACTGTAATATGAGTTGCTACATAATCGAAAGATTTTGTAGCTACTCATTATGATAATAACTAATTAAATCAAATATGCATCAAGACGAATGGAATTAAGTATACAAATGGAAAATTTACCTGTAACCTTCTTCAATGAACATATTATGTAGCTGATTAGGATTTATGGCAAAAAGGAGTGAAATAGGATATAACTGAGGCATAGATATAGGCTTTTGAATGGAGGTATAAGATAAGAATGTGATAAAATGAGTCTATTTTGAGGACTCAACACATGCATTACATGATAAAAGAAAAAAAAATGTAGGTTTTCAATTAAAAAACAAACTTAGCAAGCCAAAAAAAATCTTAATAGTCATCCATTTTCATGAGTCAAACACGCTACCTATTTTCTACTCGCAAATTGTTGAATTACAGGTAGGTGTAGGGGGGAATGGTAGGGATAAGGGACAAATGCAGGTTCAAACACCAGCTAGAAGGAAATGTAGAGTATAAACCAATTAAAATAAGTGCAGGGATAAAACAAAACCAGAGGGACCAAAGGAAATGTAAAGTAAGAACCAAAGGAAATGTTGAGAAGGAGGCCAAAGGAAATGTATAGTGGTGAGGATAAATATAATTGGAAATGATTCCCAATGAGGCATGATAGCTAGGTAGGAGGATGAAGGAAATGAAAAGTGTTTGGTAGAAGGAAATATAGACTCAGCTTAAAGGAAATGCAGAGTAGTAGGACCACTGAAAATATCAAGGGACCAAAGGAAATGGATTGGAAGAAATTATAGACTAGGGTCGATCAAAATTGCAAAGAAAGAGGTTGAAGTAAATGATGAGCATGAAGGATGTAGAGAATTGACATCTGAGGAGGCAATTTGAAGTTACAAAATGTTTCTTTGAATATTTAGGTTCACAAATTACCATAATGGAGTCGTCATTTGTGTCAACATTTCCAGATATGTTAGCTATGTCACTGGCATGATGCAGCCACTCAGAATGACCATATAAGAGCAAGTGAATATTATTTCCAGTGGTGGTCATATTAATGGTTGATATTGTATCTAGAATTTGTTGCATCATAGAGTTGTTGTATTGTTTAGACACTTAGGAGATGGCAAATCTCTGGCAAGAACACTTTTACCTAATGGCACATTAGACCAATTTGATCTTAACTAACTCCTAAGTGTCTAAATATCCTAACATCCCCCCTTAAGAACAACTCATGATAGGATTGAAGGATTTAAAAAGGTGGCACAATAGGAGAAGGAAGGGCATTAGATCCTCTCCCCCTTTAATGACAGCTTCTTGAAATCCTAACATAGATCGAAGTTTGGAAAACTTCGCTTCTATAAGAGACTTTGTGAAAATGTCTGCAACTTGCTCTTCTGTAGGGAAAAAGAGAACTTCAATAACTTGATCATGAATGATCTTTCTAATGAAATGCATATGTAGCTCGATGTATTTGTTGCGTTGATGTTGAGCTAGATCTTTGGTGATATTGATAGCACTCTAATTGTCACACCAGAGGGTGGTCGAAAGTTGTTGTTGGAATCCAAATTCTAAAAGGATATGTCAAAGCCACAAGGCTTCTTGAATTGCATTAACTATTTCTCGGTACTCTGCTTCTGTTGAAGAAAGATCAAGAGCCTATTGTTTCTTACAATCTTGAGTGATAGGTCCAGAACTTAGTCTGAAAACACAACTTGCAATACACTTTCGATCATCAGGGTCATCGGCCCAATCTGAATCAATGAAACCAACCAACAAAGAAGTCCCCCCTGAACTATAATGTATCCCAAACTGAACTATACCCTGGACATACCAAAGTATCATTTTAGTTGTTTTCCAATGACTTTCATGGGGTGTTTTCATATACCAGGTAATAAGACCAACAACAAAGGAAATATCAAGACGGGTATGAGTCAAATATAAGGGGCTACCAACTGACGGTACAAAGTGACATCAACTTCAGGAGAAGTACAAGTGGTAGCAAGTTTGACTCTATACTGGAAGGGAGAAGGGGATGGTTTAGACTCATCCATGTGAAAGCAGCTAAGAAGGTCACAAACATACTTAGACTGGAAAAGAAAAAGTGTTTCCTTGGTTTGCAATACTTGGAGGCCAAAAAAATAATGCAAATTTCCCAAGTATGTCATTTCAAATTTATTTTTAAGGTTGGATTTCACACGGGTTAAATTTTTAGGGTCACTACCAGTGAGGATAAGGTCATCAACATAAATAACAAGGATTATGAGATGGCTTCCTACTTTCTTGGTATAAACATTAGGATCAAAATGACATCTAGAAAAGATGGTATCAAGAAGAAAGTTGTCCATTTTGGCATACCAGGCTCAAGGAGCTTTCTTAAGCCCATAAAAAGATTTCTTAGGAAACAAACAAGTCTGGAATCATTTTGGATATAGCCATGAGGTTGTTCCATGTAGATTTCATCTTGCAAATCCCTATGCAAGAAAGCAGATTTAACATTCATATGATGGACCTCCCATTTATGTGAGACAACAAGGGCTATAACAAGGTGGATGGAATTCATTTTGGCTACGGGGGCAAAGGTTTCATTATAATCAATTCCTTCAACTTGAGAGAACCCTTTGACAATTAACCGGGCCTTCTGTCTTTCAACACTTCCATCTGATGCATACTTAGTTCTGTATAGCCTTTTACATCTGATAGGTTTTCTTCCTTTTGGAAGAGGTACAATATCCCAATTATCATTCACCATTAAAGAGTGATACTCTTCATTAATTGTTGTGTCCCGATATGGATGACCTGAATCTTTTTCAAATGTTATGGATCATGAGTCTCTTAAACTTGAGCCAAAAGAGAAGAGGCTCATTGGAACTGTGAACGTGTTCGACGTTGATATGAAGGAACATTGGAAAGATCACGAGTTGCTTCTCGTGTTAAACATACCCATCTGAGAAGTGGTGGTGCTAGTGCATGTTCATGTTCAATGGAATCATCTAGAGGAAGGTGAGCATGCGAAAGTGGATTTTCATCCTCACTCTCATCATCTGAAGAAGAAGAAACCATAATACAAATAGAATATGGATCACGGGCCGAAGATGGCACAAACATCAAATTAGGCTTGCAGACCAAGGGCTTTTTATCAAATTTAGTATCTCTCTTATAATAATAATTCATTGGAATGAGGTTGAAGAAGTTTGTATCCTTTGACGTCTTCAGAATATCCAACAAAAATACACTTCTCACTTTTAGGCTATAAAGATTTCATTTTCTCATCATAAATGTGATCCCATGCTACACTACCAAATACACAAAAGTGGCTTACATCTAGATTAATTTTATTCCATGCTTATTCTAGTGTTACATTTTTTAGAGCCTTTGTGGGAGTGTGATTTACTATGTGATTTTCATAGTTAATGGTTTCTGCCCAATAATGGAGACTTAATCCCTTAAATTGGATCATACAATTATCCATTTCTTTTAATGCGTGATTCTTGTGCTCAACAACACTATTTTGTTGTGGTGTATATAGAACAATATGTTGCATCTGAATGCCCTATGTAGTGCARTAAATTGTAAATTTATTGTTCACATATTCGTCTCCATTATCTTTTATTAACATTTGAAGTTGAAGTCCATATTGTTTTTCTGCAAGGGTCTTGTGTTGGACTACGATTATCGTTAGACCAAAACCCGCAGGCATTAATCTTTGCCACAATCACCAGAGTTAGGATCCACGAGAGGGAGTTAACCCATGTTACGCCAAGTGCGTCTGGAGAAATCATCAATGAAAGTTAAGAAATACTTGCACCCAAAGAAATAAAGAAAAGAAATAATACCACACAAAACATTGTGAAGAAGCTGCAAAGGGGATGAGGCCTTCCAAGATGCACGTAATTCAAAACTATACTGATGATATTTGTTGAGAAAAAAACTGACACAAACACCATCTCTGCAAGAAACATGAGGAAGACTAGTTGAGATGGGTTGATTACATAGTTTTTGCAATGAACGATAGTTTATATGACCAAACTGCCCATGCCAAAGTTTTCTCAAGTCATCATTATGAGCGACAAATACTGATGGAAAATATGATGATCCGAAGTTGTCAAACTTGTACAACCTAATAATATCATCAACAATTATAGTTGCAAGGACATGTTTAGGATCTTTTAAATCCTTGATTACAACTTGGTGAGGTGAAAACTCTATGGTTTTACCTTCACCTGAATGAGTGATATGATACACTGATAGAAGGTTGCATGAAACTCTTCAAACACATAATACATCATTGAAATGACCATTATCTACCTGAGTTATTCCATACCCTACAACACTAAGAGATCTATCATTACCGACAAATATTTTATTGGTGTTACATTCATTAAGAGCATAAAAGATGGTTATATCATTAGCCATATGATAAGATGTTCCATGATCAATAAGCCACTCATGAGAAGAAGTAGAAGTTGCATTGAAGGAGAAACCAAAAGTAGAAAGTGCATGTCCGGAAGAAGAAGAGGAAGAATCAATACTGATGTTGTGCTTCTGCATCGTTGCTTCTAAGGCTTCCATATTTTTAAAACATTTAGACTCCACATGACCATCTTTTCCACAAATGTTGCAATGAATGTTAGTATTTTTACTTTCAAATTTTTCTCCTTTGTCACCATTAGAAGCAGAAGCTCGCAAAGAGGGTTTGGGACCCTTGTTTTGCTTGTTGTTGTGGTGAGGATGTTTCTTCTGGATCACTAAGGTTTTTTTGGATGTACCTGTAGTGCTAATCAATCCAAGTTGTACAAAATTATCTTTCTCTCGAATCAGAGCATCACAAAAAGACTCAAGAGAGGGTTTTTTATAAGCACTCCCTAAAGCTTCTCCGGTGGCATAAAAGGTAGATACAAAACCAAAATATGCACTTCCAAGCTTAGAAAGAATAACATATATGCAATGATCTTCCTTCAAATATAGGTTGCATTCTATACATAAAAGTCTAAATGTTTCAAACTTAGATAAGTAATTTTCAATGCAAGGAAAATCATTTGGACTTAAGTCATTAATTGATTTTCCAATTGATGAGATCAAATAATGTTGTGTTTACCAAACACAACTTCAATTTTTTCCCAAGCTTTATTAGGGGCATTAAGTCCTTGAAGGAGAAACCTCAAATCAAGAGAAATGGGTATTCTGATTAATCCACGTGCTTCATCATTCATATTAACCCATTTGACTTTATTTTCATCATAAATGGGTTCTTGTTCTTTTCCCAAGGTAATCAAGTACAATCATTTACTTCTTAGTAATTTTTTCATATGGGATTTCCATGAGAAGTAGTTGGAGTCAGTAAGCAAAAGATCATCGGGAGAAGCCATATTAAAACATGCATAGTATATGGATTTAAAGGTTGAAACTGACAATCTAGATAGAAATCTCTTGAAAAAATACGATGCTTAAAAAAAATTGTTGATTAAGGTTGGTTGTCATTGATGTCAACCCTTGAAGAAAGCCCCGTAGCACAAAGGTTGGGTAATGGACCCAAGATTGTTTGATGTAAATATGACTCATTATTGTCTTGTCATGGTTGATAATAATTAGAAATGGATGAACTCCAAAGTGGTCCCCTTATGGTGAAATCCCTCACGGGAAGACACTTTGCGGATTGAGTTATCCTAGAAGTATGGTTAGAGAACCCATGGTTATTTTTGGAATAATGAGATGAACACCAATGAATTTGTAAGTGAAACTAACCTATATGGATAGTGCTTGTCATGCCATTTCCAGTGGTATGTGGAACGTCACATAACTCCTCACGGTTAGAGAGTTATGGCCATGAGAAGTTGGAGAACCCAGGTTTGGGTAATGGACCCAAGTTTGTTTGATGGATAACGGTATGTGTTTTGATATATTTTCAAGTAATACTATTCTATATGGATAATACATGTCATTCCATTTCTGGTGTGTGTGGAGCGTCCGTATCTCCCCTCACGGTTTTGAAGTTATGGCCTTACAGTTGGAGACCCTCATAGTAGTTGGAGGACCCTCATATGTCATCTAGAAGCCCCAAAAGGTCAAAGTAGTCAAAGTGGTTTAAGAGTTTTTAAAGGTAAATAATAAAATGAAGTGATGAGTGAACTATAATTCAAAGTGAATCCAAAATCAATTATTTAAATATTCAATTTAATGTAGAAATTAGAAGTGCGTTAACCCTAAAACAAGGAAAGTGGGCAAAGTGACCTAGAAGATGTTTTTAAGGAAGCTACTTGGAGAGTATAAATAAGAGGCAAGACTCTCTCATTTAAATCACACTTGAGAATATTGAATAACTATAGGTGTCTGAGGTAACCAAAATATATCTAAGCCGAATTTCTGAGGGAAGGTGAAGAAAAGAAGGCCGGAATTCAAGGAAGGATAAATTATTTTGATGATGTTTTCTAAGGTATGTTATTTACAGGTCATCTCACCATTTTTGGAATAAATTTTTTTCTAGAATGATTCAGACCATGAAATTGCTATGCCATTGAGGAAACATATCCAAGTATCCATGGTAAAAAATTTAGCTTGTGTTTTTTTCTATTTTTGGAGTTACACTCTGTAGAAAACAGGGTTTGTGGCTAGTCCTGAAACTAGTAAAAAACAAGTGTTTCGGGTAAAAACTTCATAACTTCTTCATAACCGATCCAAATTTAGTAAGACCAAATGTGTTGGTTATAGTACAGTCTGTAATATGTTTTTTAATAGTTTTATATTGATTCAACAAATATCCCATGTGGGTCACACTCTACAAGGTCGCTCTCTAGAATAATCCAAAATTCAACAAGGTATGTCATTTTTTATATAACTAATTTTCTGAGAGGTTCCAAGTAGTTAAACCTGAAGGAATTGCACAAATGGAATTGAAGAACATTGTGTATCCATTTTAGATATTAATTCATTACAGGTACAAAGTTATGATTATTTCAAGTCATTGTTGTTGACTAATCCAAAACTAGTCATGTGAGACTAAAGAAAAATTGATGTAAATGCTAGTCTCTTGTTGTTTAAAGTTAAGGAAGGTTTGCAGGTATGTGATCATATACACCAGGTCTATTACAGAGTTATAAATCATATTTGGATGATGAAATTTATGAGGGATTTTGGTTGAGGTACAAGTTGGGTACATGGTTGAGATAAGTAGTTGATGAGTTGGCACATACATGAGGTGTACAATTGATGATGTTGGTACATATTGATGAGTAGTTGACACATGATTGGTACATACTTGGAACATGATTGGTTGTACTTGTTTATGGTACAGGTTGATTACAGATTGTTTGGTACAGGTTGGTGCATGGTTGATGCACTTATTTATGGTACAGGTTGGTGCATGGTTGATGCACTTGTTTATGGTACAGGTTGATTACAGGTTGAGGTATAGGTCGATGCATGGTTGATGCATGGTTCAGGTTTATTGGTATAGGTTTACATCGGTATATCTCACAGTGATAGTGTGACAATGGTTCCATCATTCTACTTCTACTTCAGGGCGTTGGACGAGGCAAGGACATGTGGTTGTAGCCACCTTCATGTTGTAGCCGAAGAACTTAGGGGGTTGTAGCCTCCTTCTGATTGTAGCCAGAGAATTGGGGAGTTGGAGATTCCCTCAGGTTGTAGCTTGAGAAACTAGGGGTTTGGAGCCTCCTTCGATTTGCAGCTGGAAACCAAAGGAAGTTGGTGCTTCCAATGAATGTAATTCTTCAAGACATATAAGAAAAAACATTTCGTGGTTTTCTCCCGATTTGGGTTTCCACATAAAACACTGGTGTACTGTGTATGTGTGTGATTGTTCATTTCTTATTGCTCATTATTGGATAATAATTATACATTGATATAACACTTGGATTATTTGGAGAAAAGTGATTATAATTACACTATTACTGATTCACCCCCCCTCTCAGTAATCCAACAAAAATGACACTAAAAACGGACTTTGAATGTGAAAATTATGTCATTTTGAAACAAAATGCATAAACGATAACTAAAGAGCCACATAGAAAATAGAAAATATTCCATGTGGTGATGTTCCTTTTTATTTAACTGTGCCTATAAGCTTACTTTTAAATAAGTTACTTATGAAGTGACCCACTTTTATAGAATAAAAGGGAATCACTATTACAAAGAAGTTACTTTGTAAATGAAAGTTGCATGGAAAAAATAACTTAAAATAAAATATTAAAGTTATTCAATAGTGATTCAGTTTTATAATTAAATGAAATGCACTTTACAATGAAGGCATGAACTTTTTCAAAAAAAAGTAACAAAAAGGAGACTTGAACTCAATACCTCTTATTAAATAAAGTAACTTTCAACCAAGTGAGCTAATGCAAAACACATTATAGTGTTAATAATGAGAATTGGGGGTGTTGTTGTTGTGGAAGACGACCTTGAAATGCATACTCAATAAAAAATTATTTTCATGCATTCACAGTGTTACTCCCCATGCCTAGGGGTAATTAAGGAGATGATGTCTCGAGGCCCACGGGTAGCAGACAACTGCCTATTCTTTTAAGTGAGAATGGATGCAACTGCCTCTGTAGCAAACGAATAGATGATGAAGTCTCTTTGGAAGTCTAGACTGATGAGGACATGAGTGATGGTGATTTCTCCTTTGATATTGTTGAACGCTTCCTGAGTATGTGTTGTCCATTTGGATCTCTACTCTTTTTTCAGCAACAAATTGATTGGATTTACGATGCTTGCGTAATAAGGAACAAATCTTCGCACAAAATTGATTTTCCCAAAGAATGACTGGACTCATGTTAAGAACCAAAGAACTGAATACAAAAGAACCACAATAGTACCAAAGGTATCTGAATACAATAACCACACAAGATATATGAAACAATATAGAAAACCAAAACTTTATTATAGAAACCCTTGAGGTAGGGCAACACTATACAATGGATTCTATTATGGAAGGGATCCTCTCCTGTTCACTTGCCTCTTCGAGGGGGCATCCTCCTATTGAGCTACTGCTCCAAATACAATACTTCTCTTCATATCCCATTACATTGCTTGAACCCCTTTATATAATGCTACCATCACCGAAGAACATTCTAGAGGAGGAATCTTCTATAAGTAGAACCTTCTACGAAGTTCGCTTACATTTATTATATCTAACTACCAATTTATTAATCTAATTACCACAATGAGCCTTATTTAATAATATAGTGGACCTAGTCCACCTTACATTGAATGGTCTCCACTAT
>SNQJ01S0133637.1:0-25687 GCA_010110895.2 Picea sitchensis
AATTAGTCTATAATCAAAAATAAATAACCAAGCACGAATTTAATGAGATGAAGTGCCGTAATAAATCAATTTCTGGAAACGGATTGTACAGCCGTATTTTTGGGGCTCACGCCTTTCAAAAACAAACCTTATTCATCCATTTATAACTTAAACACTCAACTTAATTATTCAAATAATATTGCAGGCGTTGGGTAAATGGTAATGCTATTTTATTTTTAGTTTGAATAATCCTTACAGCCAGTCAAGAAAGATCAACGTGAATTCAGCTGTGAGGTTGAATGTGATGGTAAAGTCATAATTAAAGGTACTACTACAACAGGAGAACAGAAGGTTTTCAAGAGCTCACGTGTATTTCACCCGCAGACTCAACATCTGTGCCCATCAGGACCTTTTACTGTGTCTTTTCAATTACCGGGCAGAGTAGAGCCGAGAGAATTTTCTGGCAATTTTGGTTCTGCTGGTATTCTAGAAGGGATTGTAATGAAAGACAGAGGAAGGACAGGCTCTTCTCGTTTGACCTTTGATTCAATCAAAAATAAATAACCAAGCACGAATTAATGAGATGAAGTGCCGTAATAAATCAATTTCTGGAAACGGATTGTACAAATTTCAGATTTGGCCTTAATACTTTCAGAAACAATCTTAATTCATCCATTTAAAACTTAAACACTCAACTTAATCATTCGAATAAATATTATTGGGTAAATGGTAATGCTATTTTATTTTTAATTATAACTCTTGGCTGTTCACCAAGAAAGATCAACGTGCAGAATTCACCATGTAGGTGGGTTGAATGTGATGGTAAAGTCATAATTAGGGGTACTACTACAATAGGAGAACATAAGGTTTTCAAGAGCTCACGTGTATTTCACACGCAGACTCAACATCTGTGCCCATCAGGACCTTTTACTGTGTCTTTTCAATTACCGGGCAAAGTAGAGCCCAGAGAATTTTCTGGCAATTTTGGTTCACTGGGTATTCTAGAAGGGATTGTAATGAAATACAGAGGAAGGACAGGCTCTGCTTGTTTGACCTTTGATTCATAGGTGTCTTGGAGGAGAATTGGTTTCACAGCTTCTAACAGTTAGTGTTGAAGAAATCAGCCAAAAGTGGCTCAATGGTTTTGTATGGCTTGTATTATATCAAACATTAGTTAGTTCATATTAGCACAACAACCTTTATCTCTCAGATTGAGAGTTGTACATTTTTTTAAAGGTACATGGTGGGCTGCCTTTATCAAAGATAACTGATTATGCATTGATAAAGAAGGTCCGGCATGATAATAATTGCTTTATATATTTTTTAAATCGATTAAAATTCATGAATGTGAAATGAATAATCCTACCCATTTTGCAATTCCACGCAACAGAGCATTATACATGCCCGTAATTGAAACTAATGTACCCTACACCAATAATACAAATTTAAATACATCAATCAAACGTGCCTAATAAATTTCTGCTGTAAGAGATAAATCTACGCATGTACCTGTGGAAAGAAGATTTACCTAATTCATTAAAATAATCTACCTGCATAGATTTATATTTCACCAACATTCCCTTTCTTTCTAATATCATCTGCCTCAACAATCTTCCTAGATATTTTAAAACGCCTAACAAAACCATTCTTAAGCAAAATCCCACGAATGGCAGGTAAAAACGGGCGCACATAAACCAAACAAATTTAGTAACCCTAAAATTGAACCATTATAAAAAACAAGACCTTTAGGAAATACCCCTCCCCCCTTTTCTTGCAGAGATAGAGGAAGAGGAATATAGGTTCACAACAATACAATCATATTACTGTAGAATCACTTTTGCATTCTAATTTTACTAATAGCTCTTGAATATACCTTGGCCTCGACGCGGAGCTGCAGCATCGGTTCCACGCCCAGCTCACAATTTCGGCCTAAGTTGTTCTCGTTCTCGCCATTAATCTTCAACGAAGCCTACCTGCATTCTGTACCAAACGCTTAGGTACTCTTCCCCACCTATCGCAGAAGGGTCACACAAACTTTAGAGCATCCATTCTCACCGGGATTTCAGTGCTATCGAAAGCTACCACTCACGTGATGCCGAGATTCCCAACTCCTACTCAAAGAAATCCCACGGGCCTCTCCTCCCAGCCCCATCCTACCAAAAAATCCCTCTTTTTCCTCCTTCTCCCATCCCTTTATCCCTCAAACCCTAATTCCTTTTTTTTTTTTTTTTTTTTTTTTTTTTTTTTTTTTTTTTATTTTCTTTTTTAGTTTAATTCATTTGTATAATTCAATTTGATTTTATTTTTATTTTAAAATCAAGGCATGTGCTACTTCATTTCATTTATTTATTCATTTATCCCCCTTTATTATTTATTTATTTCCCCATTTTATTTATTAGTTTATATTTAACTTTTACTTTTCCCATGCTTAACTTTATTGGTTTTCCATAGCTTGTATATAAATAAATATAATTTATTTATATTTTCATCCTCCCCTTTTTTTATAAATAAACTCAGAGCATATCGCTTAATTTGACCATTAATGGATTTGTATTTTCAGGATCAAAGAGATTAGGCTGCAAAACCAAGATAGGGAAAGTAAATGTTTTGTCGAATGCTGCGGATTTTATGGATATGATAGCCATGTAGTAAAGTGGACTAGACGAGTATGTGGGAGATGGACACTGGACCTGTGCCATGGAGGTCGTTTCTATTAGGGTATACCTGACAAGGAAGCGGGTGATGGTCCGAGTTGCTCTCTTCTTTTGAATTTTCGCATTGTTAATATACTAATCAGGGTTCCTCCCGCTTCTGTAATAACTTAGGCTTAGGTGGGTCAGGATTCTGCTTAGACGATAAATTGGTTGGCGGGTAATGCTTTGTAAGTTTTATCTGCGTCAAGACTTATGGATAATTAGGCTGACTCCAACTACCACCTTTATCGCGACGCGTCTCTCGCCGACCACGCATTTAAGGGTGCCACTCGGCCTGAATTTCAGCACAGGCGACGTGCTCCTTCAGGATCTATGCTCCAAGGTACCTCCAACTGATCGGTAGACTTATAACCCCGGAGTCAATAATTCGCCGTGAGCTAGAGACTAAGGCAATTTTAAGGAATAAGGCCCCTCATTTCTATTGGCGCTACTTCTTTAGAATCACCAATATCGCGGTGGAGCGAATCGCTGCAATACTCTACCATGTCGCGGGTCCTTCCAACTAGGTAATCGCTAACTCCAGCTCGAGCCACTCTACGTGAGTGTTAGTAGGCGGCGGGCGGTCATTACCCACCCTCTCCTCAACTCTCCGTGAATTGTGTGTGGCCCCTTTACTCCATATGATTGTGAGAAGCCATCGTTACCGCATCACTAATAACTAAATGTCGTCATCGAACCATCAAATCAAATCAACATCATAATAAAATATCAAATCAACCTAAAAGTAATAATTCCCATCAACCGTGAGTCCATAAATTCCACCATGCCTCCTCGTGATCCCGCTAAGGTCATAAACTTCGCATACACTCAATAAACCGAGTCAATAGCACCCGCCACATCAAATAGTAACACATCAAGTAATCTGTCAATCACATCATAACCAAACATATGTTCCAATATTATGTTGTTCCACATCAGCCTCGGCGCGCAAGCGTCCTCAGCAGCTCATGTTCCTAAGTATACCGTGAGCTTAGATGTTAGATACACCCCTCTTGGTCTATACTTCGTCTCGAAGTTTCTCAGGATAATGCAAAAATAAGGTATCACAGTATCATAAATCTATACATCAAACAAAAATGGAATCACCGACGATATCATCCGCGGCCCCTCCCGTGCCGAGTGAACGGCAATTATCCCATCGACTCGATTCTCCGTCGCCTTCCGACGCCGTGAATCGCCGAACGCCGGATGATCTAAAATGGACTGCTTTTGGTAGCCGCTGAGCCTCGTCCGATACCGAAGAACCCAGTCAATCACATGTGAGGATCATCATACGAGAATCGTCTCAAATGTGAGCATATGAAAAAACATCGCGGCATAATTTCACAAATCGTATATTAATGATAGCCACGCAAATTTCTCCATAATCTCGAAAGGTCCCTTGAATCTAGGAGAGAGTTTAGCCCCTTTCCAAACTTGATCAACTCTTATGCTGCTAGAATCCCGCAGAAGACTTCCGATCACTGACCTCAGAATTCAATATCATTACCTTGCAGACAAGATAACTCTTTCCACATCTTATGCTTCTTTAACTTTGTCTTATGGATTACCCTTCCACTTCTTGATCACTTCCGGCCCCACTCGTGACTCCTATCCTCGGCCGATCCTGGTCTCCAAGGGCGCCCTACACGCATTTCATAAAGAATTATCAAAGCACCATCCTTATGGTGCTTTGATAACTGCTGTTGTAAGCTTAACCTCCTACTAGAGAGGTGTGGCAGAATTCCCAACGCTTTTGTTGGTCCATCACGCATGTAAATATGTCTTCCGTGGTTTGTTCAGTATCGCCTCGCTTGTCCGGCCCATCTCCTCAAGTGATATGCATTTAAGCAAGTTTCCGGGTCTCTAAGGCCTCTTTGAACTCGTCCAAAATCGTCCAGAGAACACCGATCCTCGATCGGATATAATCTTTTTAGGTACCCCATGTAGCCTCACAATCTCTTCACTGGATGAAACTCTCGGCTTATATGTCCTAAGGCCTGGATACGGGCCAGACGATAGAATGAAGTGCTAATTCCTTCATTGCGCAAGGCTCCACATTAAGCAAAATCGAAGTCGCGGTCTCCTTGCCACAAGGGCAATCCAACAGAAATCCATCGGGTTACTCCCATTTCGATTCCCAGATGACATGTGGGTTGCAGAATCCTCAGCAGGGTGCCTGAGGTTCACTTTACCACACTCTAGACATCTAGCCACAGTTAACTATGTCGCCTTCATTCCTTTCCAAAAAGAATAAGGGTTTATGGTCTACCCTCATCTTCGAATTCCAAGAGCCATGTGAAATTTCTATGACTTCTTCGATCAACATCCTCAACTCGCTTAGGTGGTACGAATCCAACCTTCTAAACTCCTCTCAATAAATCGTCCCTATCAAGTGAATATCCCTCATAACGAGGTGTACCATCCGGGCTTTGTCCGATGAAACTCCTTGACTTCCTGTAATTGATCGCCACCAGATGGTGAGAATACCTCACGCAGACGATTCAAGAGGTAATACTAAAATATGCGTTGCCTTTTACTCAATGCATCCGCCACTCGGCTCACTGCTCCCTTTATGTAATTAATCTCGGGTCGATTCGCTAAGCAATTCGACTAACGCTCGTCGCGTATCTGTGTCGCTTAGGTAAAATGTGTTGTAGTCCAATAAATGATCAAATTTAATTCAAATTTCGCCCAACTATGTAGTGTCTCCAAACCTTCAAGGCATATATCATGGCTAATAATTCCAAATCGTTAGTCGCATAGTTCTCTTCATGCCTTTCCTGCCTTCGTAAAATGTACGAATTCACTCGGGTCTGGTCTTGCATCATGACTCCACTCTAAACCTTCCTTTTGATGGCGCTGCATACCAAAGAAGTTCCATCATACCCATGTCGTAGACCTTAGTATCTACAGGTTGTCAACACCTCTAAAGCTCCGCCAAATGCTTCCGCATTTCTCCTGTGGCCCACACACAAACTCTTTTTGTTTTTCTTCCTCGAGAATCTGGATCTGATTTCATATCTTCGGTAGCCCCTCGGCTAAACCATTTATAGTATCCAACTAAACCCATAAAACTATGCACTTCAGTGAGACTTACAATCAAGCATTCCATAATAGCCCTGCTAACCTTTTGGTTGATTCATCACATACCTCACGGAGATGACATATGCCCTATGAAAGTAACTTTTCTTTTGATCGCAAACGAGCAATTTGACAATTTCCCATACAATTCCAGGTGTTCTCAGAACATTGTAGTACTCAAGCTTAAGTGCTCTTTCTATGCTCCTCCGCCGTCCGGAGTATCAAGATAGATCATTAATGAATACTGATCGGACCGTCCATAATTTCAACACCCTGCTCATCAAACTCATGAATAATTTCCGCTATTTACCCAAAACAGAACTCGTAATGTCCAAATCTCATCTTGGGGCATGGTCTTAGGGATGTCATCCTCTTGATCCTCAGAATCGCGATATCCGGATCGCAAATCGATCTTGGAGAACACCACGCGACTTCTTCATTTTACATCGAAAAGATCACAATTCTTGGTAAGGATCTTGATTCTTGATCATAGCCTTGTTCAGCTGACGATAGTCAATACAAAGCCTCCACGATCCATCCTCTTCTGAATGAAAATAACCGTGTACTCCTACTTGCTGGACACACTAGACGATACCCCAGTCCAAATACCACCGACATTTTCAACTCGTAACCCGGTCATATCCGATAAGGCGCTCTTGCACCTGGGCCAGCCTTTGCCAAAGTCTATAAACTCCAGCTCTCTTTCCTCGGGCGATCCCGTGAAACTCCTGGAAATAATACGGCCCTCGCGAACTCTTCTTCATCACCGGCGGTGTTTGTGGCCTTCCGCTACTTCCTCTCTATCGAGCACAGGATCGTGATGGGGAAGTTTGCACTTCTTGGCGATACTTCCAACTGGCGGTGAAGAGATAAAACCGCAGTGGAAACTCCCCGGTTCCTCATTCTATAATCATATAATGCCGCCTCTATCCTTCATTATCAACTAAGCTCAATCGTTTCGGTTTTACGCCTGAGTAAATCGTATTTC
Organism: Picea sitchensis; assembly: GCA_010110895.2. Classification (NCBI taxonomy): domain Eukaryota; kingdom Viridiplantae; phylum Streptophyta; class Pinopsida; order Pinales; family Pinaceae; genus Picea; species Picea sitchensis. The sequence continues at coordinate 6,745 of SNQJ01S0133637.1, forward strand.
TGCGCGCTTCCAACCAATCCATACCGATCACAACGCCATAGTGATCTCGATCGCGGACGCATAAGTTGACTCTCGCGATTAAATCCTCCTGTGCTAAGGGCAATGTTTCAACTTCAATCTTCTTCCGCTTCGCTCCCGGTCATCTCTACGGTTAAAATCATCTTGTTCGATCGCCTTTAATTTTAACTTTTAAATACTGCGACTGTGGAAACCTCGTGATTCCGTGGTCTATCAAAATACTAAAGACCGGCTGCTGATAGTAGCCCGCTGCCTCCCGGCATACTGAATCGGTGGTCACCGCGTTTATTCACCACGATGAACTGGGCGGCCTGGGTCATATTCCTCCTACTTCAGATGGGTCCGACTACTCCGGACGGGCCTCCGCCTCCTCTCTCCATAGGATACTACTGGCAGGCGGCCCTATTACGCCCAAGACTTCGCCCGTGAGTCTGTGTACCCGGCGTAGAAGAGGATCGCTAATGCACAAATCTCGGTCCGCTCCGTCAACAGCTCTAAATCATTGGCCATGTGATTGGCCGTGCCGTGGTCCTCATAAGGTGCCCACCAGGTATGGCCAGCCTAGGTGTAGTAACGTGCGGATCCCTCCTGAAGCCACGGCGAACCGCTGTGATGTCTCAGGTTCATGTCGCTTCCGATGAACTCGCCTGCGGTCCACCGAGTCTCCGGTCCGACTTCAATGGGATATAAGCTCCTCCTCTAATTTGAGGGCCTTTTGGACAGCGTCAGGCAAGGTTTGAGGCATCAAGATCCTAACCTTGCACACAGATTGTCGTTAAGGCCAAACACAAAACAGTTGACCTTCAGCTTCTCTATGTTAAAATGTGGAGCATACCTAAGAAAATCCAAGAATCACGCCTCATACTCGGGCACCGTACAACCACCCTATCGTAAGGAGTTGAACTCATTGAGATGACGCCAATGAATTCCTCATTTCAAAGTACCTCCTCAATGAACCATTCCTCAACAACCACGACACGCTTCCACCATGTTCAAATTGCAGGAGACCTTCCACCACGTATCTTCGAAAGATCACATAATCTTCATACAGAGTATAATCACATAGCGGCTACATCGCCATGTTCTCCAACCATGCCCTGCCAATGCGACTGATCCGGCAAATCAAGAACTCTTCGGAATTCTTACCTTCCTCGAAGTCTTCACTTTACTTCACTGATCTACCATGACAGAATTGCGCCGGCTTCGCCTGCTCTCGGCCCAGCAAACGCAATGGACTGTATTTACATCCGGCCGGAAGGGTCTCATCATCCTACAATATCACTAACTGATGCTCCTCGCCTCGGTCCCTCGGCTGCCTCCCTCAAGCATAGGGACCCCTCAGCGGGAGGCTCTCCTCCTAGCAGCACCTCGGGCCACCGCCTCCGCTGGCCCTCTAACCATGATTACCTGGATGCACACAATCAACTCAATCAACAACAAAGATAGTAAAACCATCTTTATGTCAACGTAAGCCAGAAGCGAACTCCCTAAGTCATGGGTCGAACTGCCTCATACTATATGTAAAGCCTCCCATAAGGACATCTACTCACTAATCGGTGAATTTTTTTTGTGTATGGTAAGAAACAACCCTCAATTTAAGCCAACACTCAACCGGTGATGTAAGACGTCACAATCAAGTTAAGACGACCCTACATATCATAGTGACAACAAGAAGCAACGCATTTCCGGTCAGAGGTGGGCAATCCAATGGCCGGGGAGGCGCGCAGATGTACATACCCAAGGTTAGGCATGTGATCACAGCGGTATGGGGAAAGGATCCACAGAGCTCTAATAGTGGGAACTGCGGCTCTTTAAATGTACCGTGACGGGACACAAATTCACGTGTCGCAAGAGGGAACTGCGGCTCTTCAAATGCCTTAGTGACTCTGATACGATCGATTCCTTCCAACGGACATAATACACAGCATATAATTAAGCTACAAGAGAGTCCCATCCCATTTCCAACAAATGCATTTTAATACAACAAAGTACTATACGGACCTGGTGGACGCGGTTAATGACGAAGCATTTACTAAAATTCACACAATGAAACGCATATCCATACCCTGTGTGGTAAACTTCACATTACATTCCTCCCTTATTAACTTGCCTCGCACTGGCTTATTGCTTTCGTATTAATTTAGTGACCTAACAATTAATAGCGTTGGAATACCCCCTTTTAACATTAACGCTTCAATTTGCTAATGTTATCGCCATCAAACATCATTTAATAATAATAACTCTTCCATTAGAGCAATACGGCACTACATAATCACTTGCCATCGTGAATTCCTTCCAACATTTCCAATTAATAATAAAGGCTATTGTATCTTAGTTCAATGATTTATTTAATACAATGTTACTTTTGTCCAATTTCATTTAACAATAATAACCTTCCATTAGTATATGTTACTATTACAATTACATAATTAATTTTCATTGCAACTCTTCCAACGTTTCAATTAATAACAATGCTATTGCATCTTAAACTAACACTTACCCTAGCCTCAATTTTAGCCTACTACCAAAGATTAATCCAATATCATTATCATTTTAAATCAATAATAACCTTCATTAGGCGATGTTGATTATTATAATTACATAATTACTGTCATTGCAACTCTTCCAATTTGATGTTCCACTAATAATACTGTAGCTAAGCATTTCGTGATCTTGGAGCTACAATTCTTACTTCCCTCGCCCACTCATTAATACAAATGGGCTGATTGCTAACTAACATTCATTTAATATTAGATTATAATATCACTCATCGCTATTAATCCATTACTCATCATTGCCATTCCATCAACATGAACATTTAATCCACACATTACATGGCATCCAAATCTGACTTTACCTAATTCTACCTACATTAACTTTTAAGTGATAATATTACCATCACCTTCAACTATTACCAACCTTTGCAATCCCACCATCATGAACATGCAATTAATAATACCTTATCGCATTAAACTAATTCTTATCATCGCGTTTCTACTAGTATTAACGTTTCATTTCATTAGTATTAATAATCACGCAACACATGCTTAGCGATTATGTCCTATCAACATCCCTTTTAAATGATCCAATTAAAAGATAATAAAATCTCAATTTAAATTAAAGTAATCCTATCATTGCAATTCTACCAAAAGTAATCTTCCAAAATATTATTTATATCGTAGATTTAATTATATCTCATTATGTCAATTCCGCCGACATGAACAACGATCACGAATATTATTATTATAATAATTTCACCATTATATTTAAATCGCTAAGGACACAATATGAATCTTTCATGCATTTTCAATCAGCTACTGATAATCCCAACGCCGCAGCTTATCAATGCTAATGGTAAAACCCGGAAGGATCATAAAGCAGCTTATATCTGATTTACTTGGGCGATTTAATATATCGCTTATCAATGTAAAGAAGATTTGAAAAAACCCTAAAGGAAATAAAGTTTAATTTAGCTGTTAACTCTATCTAACTAAGGGAACTAATTTACTCAACGCAAATTTCCATTTTTAAATCAGAATACACTCCGCCCCTCTATAAATTAAAATGGTTATAAGTCCCCGCGAACCTTACGACAACTACTTGCGCCAGAGGGTAATTTCGCGGAAAACAATGCCTGACTGTCGATACAGCAGCCTAATTACGTGCATCGTGAAGGATTTCGCAATGATGGATGAATACCGATCAAGTCGGTTGAGGAGGAGGAAGGGCCGAAATCAAGGGTCGGAGGGTCGTGACGTGGTGCAGCTGGGTGGTTATTCAAGTAAGTAATAATACTCTTCAAAGACTACAAACGGACACGCAATCATAAAAACAAATTTGCCTAAATTTAATAATTATCTATAATAAAATAAATAACTAAGCACGAATTCTGCACGAGATGAAGGCCGAATAAATCAATTTCCTCGGAAATCTGGATTGCATGTACCAGATGTAAGCTCACGCTTTCAAAATCGTCCTTAATTCATCCAGACATTTAAAGTCTTAAACACTCAACTAAGTATTCCAAATAATAATATTGCAGCGCTAGTGTTCCTGTAATGCTATTTTATTTCCTTTATTTTGAATAATCCACAAACAAATTGAAAGATCGATCAACGAATTCAAATTAACAGGCTGAATGTGATGGTAAATTCAAGAATTAGGGTACTACTACAAATACCGGTGAGAATAAAAGGTTTTCATGAGCTCACGTATTTCTACACGCAGTATCTAACATCCTATTCCATCTGGACCTTTATCTGTCCTTCACTCACCGCAGTAGGTTTCTGAGAATCTTTTCCTCGCAATTTTGGTCTCACCGGGTATTCCTGAAGGGATTGTAAATGGAAAGATGAGGGAAGGATAGCTCATTGACCTTTGATTCATAGGTATCTTGGAGGAGAATTGGTTTCACAGCTTCTAACAGTCAGTGTTGAAGAAATCAGCCAAAAGTGGCTCAATGGTTTTGTATGGCTTGTATTATATCAGAAATTAGTTAGTTCATATTAGCACAACAACCTTTATCTCGATTGAGAAACAGCATTTTTTTTGGCATGTATGTATTTTCCTTTATCAAGAGAGAGAGACATATAGAGTGCCTTGATTATGTACGCTAAAGGCCCTGGCATAGTATGGAATAATCAGTTTTATTATATATCTTTTTAAAATCGATTAAAATCATGCCATCGAAATGAAGCAACTGCAATTCCCATTATAAATTCCCAACACTACATTATTATACACCTTTAATAAAACGGTATCAAACCCTACACCAATACAAATTCCAACACATCTTAATCGAACCTGTGCCCAATAAATCGCCTAAGGTGGGCGAGAGCAACTATCGCTGTTCTCGTGGAAAGAAGATTACCCACTCGACAAAACATGACTCACTCTGCAGACATTTATAATTTCACCAACATTCCCCCATTACTCCGCTCAACACCTCAGATATTTTAAAAATTTCCAACAAAACCACCTGCCAAAATCCGCGCCTTAATGGCAAAACGGGCTGGGCTATAAACCCAGTCAGCCAGTGTAACCCTAAAATTGAACCATTTAAAAAAACGAGATCTTTAGGAAATACCCCTCCCCCTTTTCTTGCAGAGTTAAAGGACGAGGAAACAATAGTTCACAACAATACAAACATAATCACAACAGTAAAACACTTAAGCATTCTACTCTACTAGTTCAGCAACATACCTTGGCCCCACGACAAGAATAGTCTTCCAAATGCCCCTCGCCTAAGTCATTCTCATGCCTCTCACAGCTTTTTGGTTTAATTCTCAAATTTAGGCCTCACCTCTGCATCTGTGCCCAAACGCTTAGGGGTAATTTCTTCTTCCCTCAAAATTTCGAAATGCAAAAGGGTCGACACAACTGTAGGAGCACTATTCTCAAATTACTTCAAAGGGTCGAAGCACTACCTCCACGTGATATTGCAGGATTCCTAACTCCTAATGAAATCACGCCTCCTCTCCCAGAAGAGCTCCATCTCAGCCCAAAGCCCCTTCTTTTCCTCTCCCATCCCTCGTCCCCCCAAACCCCACCTCTGCACCACTGAGTCCCCCTTTTGGTTCTCTCAACTCTTTTTAGCTTCAGACCCGCTTGTATAATCTGACTTGATTTTTATTTCTTTATTTTTAAAATCAAGGTACAGCCTTCTTCATTTCATTTTATTTCTATTCATTTATCCCTCATTATTTATATTTTATTTCATTTCCCATTTCTTCATTTTATTAGTTTATATATTTAATCTTTATATTCCTTTCCCATGCTTCTAACTTCATTGGTTTATGAAGCCGTATATAAATAAACATATTCTATTTACAGCCTCATCTCCTCTTTCTTTTCGCAACAAACCCCATGCTGTTTCTTTACTCGGACCATTAATGTATTCGTATTTTCTTGACGAGAGATTGGCTGGCAAACCAAAGATAGGGGCAGCAAATGTTTTACAAAAATGAATAAGTGATCGCACGCAGAGGGATAGCGAGCGGACTAGACGAGTATGTGGAGATGGACACCGAGATCCAGCGATGAGGCCGTACTTCTATTAGGTAGATACCTGACATGGAAGGGTGTCATCCGAGTTTGTTTTCTCTTTTGAATCTCGTTTGAGCACGCTAATCGTCCCCCTAAAGGCTTTCTAGGGGCTAGTCTTAGGTTTAGGCCGGATTCTGCCAGGATGCATAATCATTGGTTAAGGGTAATGCTTAAAGTTTTATTCATGTGCCGAAGACTTAGGGCTAATTAGGCTAACTCCATCAATCACCTATACCGCGAAGTGCCCTTCAGGTCACACCACGAGCGCCAAGGGTGCCACTCGCCTTCGACTTTAAGCAGCGACGGTTCTTCAGATGCACCACGCACTCCGGGTGCCACTACCAACTGGATTTGGTAGACATAAAAACCCCCTCGAGTCAATACTCCGGCCAGTGAGCTAGTAGGAGACTAAGGGCTTCAAGGAATAAGGCCCCCCGCCTTCGTATTGCGCCTTTAGAATCATCGACATCGTCGGCAGTTTCTACCGGTGATCAACAGTGGGTCCTCTGCACCAGGTGGTAATCGCTAACCTATGCTTCGGGTTACCTACGGAGTGCTAGTATGCGGGTGGTCATTGCCCACCTCAACCTCTTCAGAATTGTGTGTGTGGCCTTTATCTATATGTGAGTCAAGTTTGGCAAGCTATCACCAGATCACCAATAAATCATGTCGAAATGTCAGGCTATCAACCATCAAATCAACCAACATCATAATAAAATATATCAACTTAAAGCATACCCTCGACCTACCCGAGTCCATAGTCTATCGATGCTTCCCGTGATCCCCTAAGGTCATAAACCTCGCATAATTCGCGTTAAATCAGCCATAGCACCCGCCTGAATAGTAAATACATCATATCATCCTCACAATCACATCATAATCAAATATATAAGGGTCCAATGTAAAAGGATCCAGATCACTTGCGAGCAAGTGTCCTCAAAGAATAAGTGTCCTCAGTGCGCCAGAGCGGGATGTTACAGTATTGGATATCCAAAGTTACAACACAGAGTTCTATTAGAGGATTGGAGGACATGATGACGTTAGCTTGCATGTGTCATGCCACGCCATCAATCACATGTCGTGGCATGCCAACTTATCCATATAAAATTACTATTTCAATTTCCATGTGTTTGTGCCATGCTATCATGCCACGTCATCCTAGAATCTAGTCTAGTTATGAGGTGTCATGTCAGGTGCCATGCCACGCCAAGCCTGTGTGCCTTTGGTGCCAACGAGATAGTCGGCTTCAACGTTTGTTGATGAGCGTTATATGGATTTCATCGGGTCCTAGTGCTCGGTGGGGTAAGGTTCTTGGTTGTGTTAAGGTTCCAGGGATTAGGAAACCGAGAATGTTTTTATTTTTGTCAACGGTTGGGGATCCATCGGATCCCAGCACCTAGTTGGGTATGGTTCTGCCTCCAAGTTCCACCTGCTGGTCTATGTAATGTGTCCATCCGTTATTGGTTGGGATACACCATGTAGACGGTTATGTTTCCTAACAAATCAATGCCCAAGGAGAGCCATGTTGGATGGTACAGGTGGCAAGGGTTCATGTGGGTGCCACGTGGACATGAGGTGGTTTTTGGTGGAAAAAGGCCTGAAAATTTTAGTAGGTATTAACTTTTGATCCTGAGCTCAAATTTGAGTATATTTATAGTCATTGGAAAGATATCGATGAACAAAACTAATTTATGAGCTCATATTTGAATTTGGAAGTGTTGTTAAGGAAGGTAATTTGGAGGAAAGAAAAAAAAAATCGTGCATCCCAATAACTTAATGTGGGTTAGGGGTTGAGTGTGTTACAACATTCATGATTTTGAATGCATAGAAACTCTCAAATTTAGGATCTGACACTCCATCCAACTTTTACATCGATCTAGCATTGCCAATTTTTCCCTTTTGCATTTCCTCTAGACTCATAATTTTCGGCCAAAAATGGCTATCTTCCAAACGGAGTAGCATTGGAAAAAATCCCCTCAAGAAAAAATTGTATATATTGATGAATAGATAAAAAGTCGAGTAAATAATTTTTTATGTATAGGTGATATAGGGTCCTTTTTGTTACTTTGAAGTTTTGAAAAATCCACAACGCGCCCAAAAATAATGTATTTTTCCATATTTCAACATTTCCACTCCAAACCCCTTCGAAATTTGGTAGAGGTCGAAATGGGTATATTCATGCCTTCTTTTTGATATATCTATAAAATTTTCACCCATATCTGGGTCCCAGTTATCAAGCAGGACCCAGACCTTCAAAAGTCATTATTTCACATTTTTTTGGAAAATGGAAGTAAAATTAGCTATTGGGCCTCACATGCATTCTTGTAGCACTCTTCACTACAGACACACCTAAAATTTCATTCTATTTGGAGTTAAACTACTCCTATTATTCCCAAAACAAGTTTTGGGCTCCAAACTTTTTTGTTGTAAATGATTGGTTTTCTCCTTCCCTTTTCCTCCTCTTTTCTTCTCTCTCTTCTATATTCCTATCATTATTCCTCTTCTTTTTTTTCCTTTTTTTCTTCTTCTTCTCTTTCTCCTTTATCGGTGATCAAGGTATATTCACCTTGTTGATGCATCGACCCAAAAATCCTATTTTTCGTTGATGTGTCGGGATGTTTTCCCCACCAACGTATCAGCCTAAAAAAATTTTATTTTCCACCAAAGAGATATCCTTTATCATTGATGGAAGGTATTTCTTCCCTGTTGATGTATTGATGAAAAAAAAAATTCTTCTTCATCAATGTACCAGTGATGAAAACACCTTTTTTTCTCATCGACGTTTCAACGACGAAACGCTCTTTCTCGTCGACATTTCGGTAATAAAACACTTTTTCTCACAGATGCGATATTAATTATCAGTGTCAAATACTTGTTCTTCACCGATGTATTGGTCATGAAAACCCATGTTATCACCAATGTTTCACTGACTAAACCCTATTTTTTTCCAGATGACAAACACCTATCTTTTTCGTTGATGTTTCAACGATGAAAACTTGTTTTTTCTCAATGACTTGTCTTCTTCCTTTCGTTGTTTATTTATTTTCTTTCCTCATTGTTGTATTGGGGGAGAAATCACATTTTCCCATTGGTTTATTGATGGCAAAATCACATTTTCCCACTGATGTATTGGCAACAAATCACATTTTCCCATCGGTGTATCGATAGAAAAATCACATTTTCCCACTGGTGTATCAGCAACAAAATCATATATCGTATCAATGACAAAAACCTATTTTTTGCCAATGTTTCACTGATGAAAACTTATTTTCCATCGAAATGCTTCCTTTTTTCGCGGACAAAAAATATCATTTATTGTCGATGCATTAGCAAAATATGTCCATTCTTCATTGATACACATTGTATCTGCGACTAAAGGAAATCTTCATATTTAGTCATTTTTTCACAATTTTCGGGCTCATAACTATCACTATTGTTGCAAAAAATGCCCGACTCGGACATCTGAGCCAAATTTAACCACTTAGGGGGAAAATTGACCCCCATACAACAACAATAACATACACAATTTTGAATTTAAGCTTTCACCCCAAATTCACATGGCTAGGAAAAATAATTTTTTACCCAAATATACACACAAACTTGAGTTTTGGTTGTTGTAGCAGACCCATAGAATCTTGGTGTTGTAACCATAGCTTTGATACTACTCTGTAGTGACCCGACTACCTTACCCATAAATATTTTTCTAATACCATGAACTAAATGCACTCTAACATCAAATTACAAATGTGTGCATCTAGTAGAAATAATTAATAGCATGAATGCAACTGATTACAAATCATACACAACAACATATATTTTCTTAAAAATAAGAGTTCATACAAAACAATAAAAAGCCACAAATAAAACTAATAACAAAGGTAAAAAAAATTATCGTGTAACAACAAATGAGAAATTGGATGTAGGGCACAAAATTTCATCCTAACCATAGATTTGATGCTTCAAATCTCAGTAGCAAATCACCCCTAAGATGAGGATACAATTCCATAAAACAGGTTGTTTCTCATAGCCCAATTTACACCCACAACCAACTAGTTTTCCCACAACTGTCCCAATCCTCCATCTCTCTCCTCCCCTCAACCTATGCAACCCAAGTATTTGGGATCCCCCTTCACTGCACATAGTCCCTCAGGCCTTCCCTTTTTCCTCTAGGTCTCCAACATAAGGTTGGATAGGAATATCTAATTCTGGGGACTCGAGGGATTCTAGCTACCCTAAGAGAACTAACAAAACAACCTATTGTTCAAGAGGAAATCACTCACACAAAAATATCCCTCTATATAGGCCTATTAGCCCGGTTCTTCATGAAACAAAATATCCAACAAGATGCCCACAACATCTACTATGGATGCCTTCAAGTTCCAATTCTCTCCACCCCCTTACTGATCCAAAAACTTCATGTAAAAATTGCCTACCATAGCCACTTAGAATTCTCTTTTACCCATGAGAGTTGAATCACATTCCCCAAGGTTGATTGTACTCATCCCCCATGCTCTCATAACTATGATATGTGACTTTTCCCACCAGCTCCTCTTACATGTGTTTAATTATTGGGCTCTCATACCCTCAAAAGGAAATTTGAAGGTTCACTCAAAGTAATAATTTTAGGAAGGTGGGTTGGAAATAATACCCATGATTAATCCCTCCCTAGACCCCTTCATAGAAATTCATAGGAATTCCCCTCTCTTGTGGAAACTTATCCCCCAATTAATCTGTCTGTGTCCACCCATAATTTATGTCACATTTATTTTATTAATACAATCATATACAATGTTGACAATTTACATATTTGGGCTTGTGGCCATACATAGTATTTAATTACACATCACTAAAACACATATTATAAATGAGGGTGTTACATGTACCATATTAACAACCATTATAATGGCCTCCACACCCATTATCACTATGAGTTTTATCTCAATCTCCAGTATATATAATTTCTTATTGTTCAATCACTAGCTTATAATACACAGACTAAAATAAATGTTTTCCAAGTTGCTCTGGAATCCATCTTTAGTTTATAATTTTGATTAAGGGCAATCATTTCTCCTTATTTTATGTTATGTTTTGCTTCCATTGTTGTTGTAATTGGGTCATGGGATTTATTTTTATTTCGAAGTGGTAAAATCTCCCTTCCCTAAATCCCTCAAGGATAGTAGTAATAATTCTCTATCCTTCGCACACACATGGGCAGTTTCTATGTAAAAGAATTGTTAAATTCTCACATGCATAGTTTTTATGATGTTGTGATATGTTCGTAAGTTTTCATTCTCTCTCTCTTTATCTTGTAAAATATGTTTGTGTGTTGTGAATAATCTCACATGGATAACAACTGAAAGACAAGGGTGGTTCATTAGGCATTATCCTCACCAAAATCTTTGCTAATTTGGAAACAATCTTTAGGATGTAACTTGCAAGTCCCTAGGTTGATGTGATAACATCCTCCCTCACTCTAGTGCTGACATTGTAAGAAATATTAATGTCATGCATTTTGTTCCCTACCTAGATTTCAATTGTTATCTATGCAATCTATTACATGATATTATTACAATGGCATATTGCTATGGTGTGTTTTTCTTCTGCATTAATCCTCTATTAATATTTTCAAAGTATTTGTATCTAGGGAATTTTCACAAAAAAAGGGCTCGTGTGGCCACTATAAGTTAGAGTAAAGCAGGCTTAAAATCCAATAAAGTTGTCATGATTACCCTAGATCACCTATGAAAAATATATTGCCATACAAATTTCAATTAAATGTCCCAAAAAAGCTAGTTTTCCATCCAACATAAAACTCAATATCCGTAGAAAAGATTCCCATAAAGGCACAAAAAGGAATGAAAACAAACATTAAGAAGATTCATTTATGTAACCATTGAGATTGGACCTACAATGGGAAAAGGATTATCCATATCATTCTTGAAATACCCCCACACATCATTCACCAAATTCAATTTAGGTACAACAACATCCTAGTCATCGTTCTCAAGTTGTTTCTCATTCTCATAAATTAATAGCAAAAGAATAGGGAATTTATCATTTAATGACCATGTAGGAGGTTTTCATGAAAAACTGTGGCAATGTTATACGCTCTCCTCCACGGCCTTACAAAATCTATGTCTAGGCCTCATCTCACTTCATTGGGATTGTTTGGATCAAGTAGAAGGGATCAAAGACTTGGAAGGGGGTCATCTAATCATGGTGCACAAAGTGCCTCCATATTAGTCTAGGAGTTGGATCATGTGCACCACATCTAGTTAAACATTTTAGATATGCACTGAAATATGCAGACAAATATTAGCACAAATCAACATATTATTGACCAAGGAGAAAATCTTATCTTCTTAGGTTCATTTGATTACAATTTCGTTATTTAACCGATATTAACATAAACATTTCAATTCCTATGAGTTTCCAAGTAGCATGAAACTTGACATCGGATGGAAATTTATTCCCTAGTAGGGCACGTTTCCATGAAATGGGAGAAAGGAGGGAGGAGTTGGCCACACAATTTTGAGACCCACTTCTAAGATGACTCGTCAAAACAATAGAACCAAAAGAGATACTTAAGGATTTTCGACAACCAACAAAAGGGAAAAAAAGTTGATGGGTTCCAAGAGGAATCACTCTATGGTTTACGATAGCCCACCAAACATAATGGGCCAAGAGAAGAAGTCCTTTCTTGACTCCACCAATTGTTTCCACACACTACAAAATCAATAAAGTAATTTATTTTTCTTATAATTAAGCCCCCAAGTTTATTTAGTTGGGAATATAACATAGGTTTGTGACACAACCACCTATATCCATCCACTGGCTCATATTTTTTGAAGCAAATTCCAATTCCAATGATTCTACCAATTGACATGAGATTCAAGTCCAACTTCAAGAGGGGGAGTTCAAGATAATAATTTTCCAATGATCTAAAAGACTAAAACCATATGTTGTGTTAGTTTTAATTCCACTTTTGAAGAATCTCAAGGTTGAAAAGCATGGTACTTATACTAGAGTGTTTTTCTTTATGCTGGGAATAGTTGTCACACTTGGACTTGGGAAATATTCAACTAGCTTGGGAATCTAAAAGAATCGATGACTTATGAAAGAATTGGTAAGGACTTGGGATATACAAAATATTCAAAATATAGTTCATGAAAGTATGGTTGAGTCAGGCATGTCTTGGTGAGTTTAGGTTAGAGTATGAGGCGAGTACTCAGCCTAGCTAAGACTCGACAAGACTCACCAAGAATTGTGACTCTTGTCCAATTAAAACTTCAATAGTTTTGGGGATAGATGACCACCAATTTAAATGCTCATAAATATATGAAAAATGTGAACACCTGACCTTTCCAATTTAGGAAGGGTTTGATAGCCTCCTAGGCCTTCCAAAGATTTGCATAATATAAGTCTTTTTAACTTTAACGATGGTAGGGGTGACACTGAGATTTTGTAGATTCAAGCCCAACTATGAATTCTCGTCAAAAGGAGATTCCTAACTAATATAGTTTCATAGGTGAACCTTCCAGGTATCCATTTATTCCAAGGATTTTTTAAAATCCTACAAAACATGTTAATAGTTTTAGTTTGATTTCCAACCTACCTACTTAGGAAAACAAAAAATTGAAATCTCTATCAAAACTACAATTTGATTTTTACTAGGAACTAAAATGCATTGAACTAAAGAAAGTGGCAACAAGTACATAGATAGGAAACTCGAAACACATTATTGTATATTACTCTTGAAAATAGGAGTTACAATCAAATATTCAAACTCTACTATTTAACCATTAATTCATACTCTGAAAAATTGAATGAATAAAACCTATACCCCAATCTTCTCCTACATATACTAGGAGAAGGTACAATGAATCTAGACACATGCATAACAACGCCTTAACTGAACAAACCTAAACCATAGATATATTCTCAAGCTTGGGATTATCATCCTCAACCTGCATGAAGGATATGTTCCTAGCAAAGTGCGCCTACTATAAGAGGGTGCAAGTATGCATCCATGTATCTCTCTCTTATAGGGATGTATACCCCATCTATACTTGGAACCTTCCCACATGAAAAGTGCCCTAAATAACTATTCATGAAATTACTAACTAAAGAAAAAATCATAGATATAATTAAACAACTAAATATGAAACAACATCTAAACTAGAATTGAATTGATGATGGCACATGCATGTGCCCTTTATTTCTCTCTCCTCCATAAATTCCCATGCATTGTCATTTGCTTCTTATGTATTTGTTGAAGGATGGTGTACCACAACTATTGTTATTAAGGTTTCTATATGTAATATATGTTGGAGTACCTTTCATGCATGTGCTTATATCTCCCTTGCTTGCTTCTACCATTAATGGTGCTTTGCTAGCCACTTTATGAGGTAAAACAAATCCAACAGGCTCACATAACCCATTTTTCATATAGATATAGATCTTGAATGATAGCTTTGATGATCCTTGAGAATGCAATAAAGGTTTCATTAACTCTATGAAAGAACTTACCATCTTAAATGTTTTCCTAAATAAATCTATGGAAAGAATTTTCAACTCTTTGGTCAGCACTAGTTGAGGGAACCTAATAGGAATAATAAACATGGGGTACAACCCAAATCTTAATTGATATTTGAAATTCGAAAACCAAGGAAAAGGGATTAAACATCCATTTTTTTCCACCATCTAAATAGCCATTTCACACAATTACTTTAGATGTGCTTGGAAGGAAAAGTGAATGCCCATGAAGTTGTATCTAGGACCAACCTTGGTCTAATAACCATTTAGGGATATCATAGGGAGACATTTCACACAATTCCTTTAGAGATTCTTGGAAGGAAAAGTGAATTCCCATGAAGTTGGATCTAGGACCAACCTTGGTCTAATAACCATTTACAGATATCACAGGGAGCTTGCTTGTAGCATTGGGTTTGGTCCATTTTATTTTGGACCCTTACATTATGAAATGTTTTTTGAAACTCTCCAAAATATTATCCTTCAATTCATTATCCTCAAGGATGGTTATGAGAGTGCTATTTTTGAAGTGACCATTAACAAGTTGACTGTCTTTAGGGTTAGCGAGAGGAATCCCTTTAGTGAGTTCTTTTCTCATTCTACCGGAAATCAAATCATCTTCAATTTCCATCCAAGGACATGTCTATGTATTTTACATAGTTTATTTTATTCTATTCCCATAACTTGAATTTTCTCCAACCATGTATCTATACATAAAATATTTTCATCTCGAATTGATTAATTAGATATTAGTGCATATCCATTTCTTTTCTTGGAAATAATTCCCCAAGAAATTCCTGGGAACTTCCCCCATTCCAAGGATGATACTTAGTGTAAAGAAGACAACATATAGTCAATGCTATTAACCCCATGAAAATTGAACTACATACATGCACAACACGCCTGATTACCAACAATGTCTTGGCAACGATGCCACCAATTGATTGAGCTAACCCTCAAGGTTATTCACATCCACTTTTACATTGCTAGACTTTGGTTTATAAATTTTTAAGCACATGTGTTTAAATTGTTCTCTTTTGTATATTTGATTCATTGTTTCATAAATTATTTTTTATTAGGTCATTGTACCATTATAGTTTGATTCGATGTAGTCATTGCCTTGAGAATAATAGGGTGATGAAGTCATTATGGGTAATATGATCGTTGTGGAATAGTTCCTACATTTCATCATTTTAGAAGGATAAACTATGGTAAATGATGACCACTTCTACAATGAAAAATTATTTGCAATTTTTTTTGTTGAAGGAGAAGAAGGAAATGGTAGTATTTTAATGGAGAGTAATGCCACAAACTTTTCCCAATTAGAGAAATAGTCCATCAAAATTATATGAATTTGTTTTACTATGAGGGTGGAGGTCAAGTGGTGACAATCAGTTTATTGAGAGAATATCCAGAGTAATGGAATCAACTATAATAACTCAACTGATGCATTTATATCTTGTGTGTTCTCTTGGCATATGGGACATTTTTGCACAAACAAATAAGAATCATGAACCATAGTTGACTTGTAATAACACATGTGAATTTTTTTGACAATAGCCTGACCACCAAAATGACTACTACAAATGCAAGTGTGGGACTTGAAGCACTTTCTTAACCTATTATTTGTTCAAACAATGCAAGACCATAAAATGATCTTCTTATAATGCTAATCCTATTTTTCACTAGTGAGAATGTAAACACAATTTTTTTCTTCCTTTGAAGCGTTATTTAAATGAAATTCTTATGAAGTTAGATATCTAATGATATTGTAATATGGCTTTGAGCCTGTAATTCATTGTTTCTTGCATGACATTTTTATTAGGGATTCACTTATAATATATTCATGTTATTTGTTTGGACGGGAAGCCTTGGCAAGGTGTGCTTCTATAATTATGCAATGTTCCTCCAAGTTTTCGAGATGGGGGGACACGGGAATGCGTAAATGCTTCTTGGGGACATGTGGAGTCACCTTCCAAATATTAGGAAATGTCATGGGAAATTTTGCAGTCCCTGACTTAGGAGATCTTGTTCAAAATCCAAACAAACAATTTAAGCATATGAGAAACAATGACGAGTCACAAACATGAAAAATGAAACCTTGAAATAAATATTCACAATCACTTTAGAGATTTCCTAATATAGGGGACCCCATTTGAAATCCCCCTCAAATTTTGTTTTTTAATTATATGAGAAACAATGACAAGTCACAAACATGAACAATAATGGAAGCATGAAATAAATATTAACATTTTCTTTGATGTTTTGATTTTTGTTTGAAAAAATTGATATCTTCTAAAGACATTGGGAAAAATTCATGGGTTGAAACCCAGGATTTTTCCCTTTTGAAGGGGATACCCAGGAGTCCCCCCAAAAGGAAAATGTCTCCCCATGTTTCCCCAAAAGGGGGACACGAGGAAAAGTTCCTTGTGAATTTTTCTTGTCCCGAATTGTGGGAAATGTGGGGAACATGCCTCTCACCCAAGGGAGCACTTCCTCATCTAACATTGTAATCATGCCCTTCTTTGAATTGTAGTGAATGGTTATAAGATCAAACTCTTAATGAAAGATTAATCCATTTGATATTGTTGGGTATAGATATCCCTTAGTTTTTATAATAAAGACCTTTATTTAAGTAATATATTTGTTTTTAATTAAAATAAGTGAAGGTAGGGAATTTGATCTAGTCATCGGGTTGACTTGGTCAAGTGAGCCTTAAGTAGTCATCAGGTTGACTTGGTCAAGTGAGACTTAAGTAGTGGAGTAAGATTTATAGAGTGGTGTGCAATGATTGAGAGTCGTGACAAAGCCACTAGCTAACCCAAGTAGAGCGATATGAAGGTTTTGCAAGGATTTATTCCCCTCAAAAGTAGGCATAACTAGGCTAGAAGGCACCATAATCCTTTCCCTAATAAAAACTATGGAGAATGACAAGTCCTATAATATGATTTGTTTGTTTGGGTGGGTTGATGACACCATGATAACAAGAAAGAGGAATTAATCAATCCCCTCATCAATTCCCAATTAACAACATGATCTTGACCTAACCTATTATTCATTCAATTTTCTCTATACTTGGTTGATGTATTCACCTTTATGTTCTCACTTATAACCTAAAAACATGAGTGGTTAAATTCCACCAATGGGATGATCTTGTTGACCGGGAACTAATCTTTCTCCTAACATGCATTATTGGCAATAGTTGTTCGTTGGAATCATGAATTCGTTGACTTATTCATATTTATGTTCTCATTTATAACCTAAAAACCTGAGTGGTTCAATTCCACCAGTGAGGCGATCTTGTTCAATGGGGACTAATATTTCTCCTAAGATACATTATTGGCAACAATTGTTGGTTGGAACCATCAATTCACTCTTCTTAATCCAATGTCTTCGAATATAATTTTCCCACGAATGAAGGTATATATAGAAAGGGTGGTCTTGGAAGTAGTGCTAGCTAAGGAGATTAATTATCTCTGCTTATTTCCTAGGCTTTCATTTCAGAGTTTTCCTAAGCGTTGGTTGTACCTCAAGTATTATGCTCTATCTCAATAAGAGATTTAAGGAATATTCATAATACTTACTCAGGAATATTCATAATACTTACTCACTAGGTTGGTGTAACAATTTTCACCTTTGCAAGAAAGTCATTATCAATGATATTGGCTAAACAAGTGTTTGGTTGGTCTTGTATGAAATGAGGATTAACGTTCTTTCCCTTCCTTCAACCCTTAGGGTTGTAGGCCTTTTTAAAACAACCAAAATCCTTGATTGACCAAAAGTCTGGGGTAGAAGCCATTGAAAATCCATCCATTACAGTTTCTTTTGGGTGTTCTACCATGAATCAAATTATTTGAAAACAAATATTTGGTACTGGGAAGAGGATTGGATAGGAAAGTTGGCCATCATTTGGGTCAGAACATCATTTATAAGGAAGACCAACCCATTATATCATCTCCATAATGTTATGTTTGAGGAATTGGGACAACATCTAGTCTAGCATTCTTATTATGTCTAAAGTAGTGTTGTATGCATGAGTTTGGTTTCTCATAAAGACACTCACCTATATTTATTTCGAATGAGACAAGTTGATCCTATGACCTTCTTGGTAAAAATTAGAGGGATTTTAGGGACTTCAAAGGTGAATTTGAGGGTGGTATAGAAGATGCAATATATCTCCAAAGGTAAGGTGAGATACGACAAAGGTCAACCTAGACTTGATAAACCCAACTATTTAGACATACCCAATTTCTACCTTATAATACCTTATCTTAAGCTCATGAATGTTGCTATCTTCACCTATCAACCTAGAAAAGTCCTTCTCCTTACTTTTGATGTCTCGTATTAA
>SNQJ01S0133637.1:25697-49103 GCA_010110895.2 Picea sitchensis
GTGGGGGAACAACAACGCACTTGGGTGAGATGGTTACATATGGGTGAGTATTGCTACAACACAACTTACCATATGTCTATCAGGATGTCACGGTTCATGGAATTGTATGGGTACGATGCACCCTCCTTTATAGATACTGTGTTTGGGGACAACAGGGTCCCAAGGGACAAGGATTGGGTGTAGGAGAGTCAAAGGATCCTTAAATCAGCAAAGGAGAACTTGTAGTCAGCTCAGAATCAGCAGAAGATATATGTACATCGACACAGAGTTGAGCACAGTTTTGAGGTAGGGGATTTGGTTTTCCTGCGATTACATCCATATCGACAATCTTCCTTGAAGAGGAGAGGAGAAAAGAAGATGAAGCCGAATTTCTACGGGCCTTACAGAGTCATCAAGAGGATAGGCGATGTGGCATATGATCTAGAGCTACCAGAAGGTAGCAAGATTCATAACGTATTTCACGTCTCTTGCCTTAAAAAGGCAGTGGGACAACAGGTTAGCATTTCACAGGAGTTGCCACCTTTGGATTAGGAGGGTCAGTTGGAACTAGTGCCAGAGGAGGTACTAGAGCAGAGAGAGCGCATATTGAGGAGCACAATCATCAGAGAGTGCTTGGTTAGATGGAGGGGTCTTCCAGTGGAGGATGCCACATGGGAGGGAGAGCATATTCTGCAGCACCCAGGATTGATGTTGCTTGAGGACAAGCAATCTCGGGAAGGGAGGACTGTGATGTCCCATTCCCAAGAGTAGGCTAGCAGGGAGTGAATTAGTAGTCTATATGTTCACGTAGACTATAGTCAGGAAAAAACAAGGAACAAGATGGAGAAATAAGGAGGAATTAATGACTAAACAATGAATTAAGCCAAAATACTTAGGAAAAGTCACTTAAGCCTAAGTCAATGAATAATTAGAATGAAAAGGTGTTAAGGGGGGAATTAATTGACAAATAAATCACTTTAGGAGGAAAGGCACCTAGCTTAAGTGAGGTCAATGAAGAATTAGATTGGGAAAGATATAAAGGGAGGAATTTGACCTAATTCCTCATTATGCATTGTTATGATTTGATGTTGAGAGTTCCCAGAGGAGGAGGAGAGATGACCTTACTGTTTTGTGGATTTCTAGAGGAAACCACCACCCTTGATCAGCTTTAGTGTTGAGAGACACACCCTAGCCCATCGGATATACCATCTAGGTATTTCACCGTACGTTTCAGGAGTTTCTGTTGTGGAGGGCACAACTGATCCAAGGAGGGCGCAAGCTAGTTTGAGGGTTTGGAGAGCTGTAATAGACCTGTGTCCCGATTGCAGTTTCATTCTGACCCATTGGATATCCAGCTAGGGTGATTCCATTGAGCCATCTATCGTCAGATTACGATGGTGGAATCCTGTATATCGATTCATCCAGCCACTCAGAGCGCAGTTATTCCGAACAGACATTTGGCGTTGCATGCAGAGTTTCAGGGGAGATCCAGACAAATCCTTCCGACCCATTTCATTGTTTGACGAGACTATCATTTTGAGTCATATAGCATTAGATTCTATTGGTGAAATATTTTGGGGCGCATTCAGTGTTCCAGGAGGGGCGCAAACCCCCCAGGGGTCCAGATCCAGTGCCGCCGGGGTCATATCCGAGATCCGACAGACGTCCATTCCAGTCTAGAGGCTAGGATGCTTCTATTGGAGTAGTTTCGAGCACATTCTGACGATGGATTCTTCAGGACGAGTTTTCCAGCTGGTAGCGGTTACCGTATTTCTCTGAAATCGCACATTTTTGTCGATCTATCCGTTCATGCATCAGATCTGCTATCTTCTTATGATCACGGGTATTTTTTGTTATTCGATTGTATTCCAGTATAGATCCAGGAGATATGATTGACCTTTAGATTCTATAATTCCAGTAGGCTATTGTATTTCCATGCTTGAACCGTTATTATTCATGATATTGAGCAGTTAACATTCTATACTTTTGCATGCATCCTTATATGATTGTTAAACCTTAAATATGCAACATGCACATGTAATAACCAACATGCACCTGTAATAACCAACATGCAACCACAATAACCGAAGAATATCTCAAACACATGGCTAAAACGTATCCAGAAACCTCCAGTGTATCAGATCTGCAAGACATAGCATTAGAACAGTAGTGAATATCTTGATCAGTCGGATCAGGGATATTTCACATTATGCGATGACGAAGGAAGGATGCATGAAGGCAACTTGTTGAACAGTTGTATGACTTTCGCAACTTCTACTTAGTGAAAGCTCCTTATGTAAACTTTCTTTATGTGGCACAAGGGTTTGGCTCGGCACACTATTGTTCGATTTTGTGTTAAGATGTATTTTGGGTATTAGGTCAGTTTGGTGGCCCACACATAAGTTTCATTTGTACTTGTATGAATGGATTCTTTTACTTTCGCAACTAAGTATAAGATAACGCAGACATATCATAAGTAATAAATGAAGTTGTAATGAAGTAAGGCATAGTCCAAATCAAGTAATTTATTATGGTTTTACCGATAAATGAACGATTGCAGTGTCGCGTGGTGACTGGGACCTTCGGGTGATTCTTTCACTCAATCCCATGCTCGCCAGGCCCGTGACAGATGGTATTAGAGTCAATTTAAGTCTGAGTTAGAGATGGATTGATGAAGCTCTTCACCACTTCCACTTCCGTGACAGATGGTATTGGAGTGCAGAAACTCAAGCAGGCGAGCAAGGTCAGTTTGGGTGCATTGAGCATAAGTGGTTGTGAAGGTGATTATGTGGTGACGGAGGAAGCATTGTCACAGAGTTACAACAATGATCACAAAAAAAATTTGAGTAGTCGGTGAACTATGTCACCGTCGTGACTTGGATAGCAGAATGCAGTTTTGTCGCAACGCAGACAGCTGAGGATGAATTCCACTGTGGAAACTTCATGTCGTGCACTATAGAATTTGGATGGTGTCCTAGTGCAAATACATTACATGGCACAAAGATAATATATGGAGAAGGAAGGTTCAGTTGAACTCATGGTTTGGATGATGGTTGGGTACATTTTCCACCATCCCAACTTTGTGATGTGCACCACCGAAGAGAATTTGGGTCGGTTGGGTTGTGGTTGAGGATCACAGATTTCAAACGGATGTTGGTTAACAACAGAAGACTTGAAAATTGATTGATGTGCATGGTGTCCTGATGCTGCGGTACTACAAGGTGCAAAGATAAGAGACAGAGAAATGGAAGATGGGATTGATTGGGTGAAACCATGAGGAAAGTGACTTAGACGGATTTCAAACATCACAGTTTCTCAATTGCAGACTTGTGACAACAAGAAGACTCAAACCACGAGGATGCCAAAGAAGTCGTGAATAGGTATGTTCGTTCCAAATTTCTTTGCAATATCTAAGTTGTTACGTTAAGTTCATTAAAGAGAGACATGAAGACTTGTCCGAGGAGAAGATCAACCTTTTTTTCATCGTAGACTTGGGAGAGGTCCAAGTGTTGCAAACTTCTCTGAAGACACAAACAATTCAAAGAGATTAGAATAAAGAAGAAGTAAACAAAGACTTGGAGAAACCTACTTGGGTGATTTCCAAGAGAGGGACTTAGGAAGATTTGGTGGCAGAAATGGGGGATGATTTGAACTGTTGTTGCACTTTCATATGGAGTGCATTGAAGGGCTTGTTGTAATGAATAAGGCAGTAAGATGTGTATTCTGGTTGAAGAGTTGGATGAGGTACTTTGGTGCATGAGTGCCTTAGACATTTTGTTTGAGTTGTGAGATGACTTAACCATCGTAGTAGAGATCCAAACGTTGCGAGATGAGCCATTTGGACAGTATGATGAAACAATTGCGAAGACAGTTATAGACTTACTCAAATCAGAATATCACACAGGTAGGATGAAACAAGGATGAAGGAAGTAGTGTGGAGGTGATTTTTGAATGTGTGGAACTAGTGCACTTGGAGTATTCCATGAACAAGTGACGAAGAGGATGGGAGGTTGATTGATGAAGCAAGGCTCATGTTTTCCTTGGGCCGATTCATCAAGAAAACCAAGATTCCATGAGGGGCATGGTTGCAACAGCGATGAGGTATACCTGAGCGCCCTACAATCTGTAGGAGGAGAAAATAAAGTGAATTTGGTTTGTCATACGAGTGACAGATATGTGGTGATATCCTTGCATTTTCGAATATCTTGGTTATGAAATGAGTTGGGTGTGATGATGGGTGATATAGACAACAAATTTTGCAGCAGAAAACCAAAGAAGGAACTATAGAAAGATAGAAGAAACAAGGGAGTCGTTGGATAAATTTGTCAAGAAATACAATGGGCAAGATGTGCGATAAGTGATATGAGGGCGTTTGTTGGTGGTATGGGACATCAAGTGCATGAACATTCTTAGGGAGATTGTCTAGTGCATATTGACTCAGAGTTGTTGATTGGAAGATGTATTCGCATGAACCTAGCTTTGTTAGAAGCAGGTGCAGAATCCTTTGAGTGGTTCCTTTGACTTGAATAACTTGGGCAAAGTTGGATTGGTGGGAGGTTGTCATTTGGAACAACATCACAAGAAAACTGGGAGAGAAGAAACCTCGGTTGCACCAGTAGATGGGCAGATGAACTGGACAGGAAACACAGACCGAAGCCTAAGGAGGGATGTGACAGATTGAGTTCGGTAGTCCAAAACACTTGGGCACTGCGATGGAACTCTTTGATGAAGATCATGTAGCAAGGAAAGAGTTGGACAGTGTGGAGAATGGTTGAACCAAAAAATCCATGTGATGGAATGCGGAGTACATTTTTTCATATTGAATGCCAAGTTGGATTAGCTACCCATCTTGCTCAAAATGTGGATCCTAGGATGTGTGCAAAACATGATGGAAGTGGTTGGGTTGGGGAAAGTTTCATCACAATAGTTCAGCAGATGATTGTGGTCAGAAGCCAAGACACTTAGATGGAAGCTTGTTGAGGATGAAAAGACTTTGAGTGGGGGGGCATGTAAAGTTCTAGGTTTAGATGGGATCATGTGGGCTCTCTCCACGAGCTAAGCCTTGTGATTTAGACAAGTCAACGAGCATTCAATTAATTCATGGCTGAAGTTGGGTTACTTGGGCACGCAACGTGGTGCCAAGTACGAATTCACCAAGATGGACTTGCGACGAAGGTTGGTGACTTGACCGAAGAGTTGGTTGGGTGCGTTCCCCACGAAGACATGGGTGCTCCACCGAAGAAAAAAATGATTGGTGAGGTTGGCTGCAATGAAGGCATGTGCGCCCAATGAAATACAGATGGTTTGATGGATGTGAAACCAAGGATCGACACCCATGGGAGATTTGGTCGCCCCATCGGTGAGACAGGTCGGTCAAGCAAAGGTGAATGCCCAAAACATGTGATGGACGTCTTGCAATGTGGTTGCGCAAGAAAACAGGTGAAGACTTAAGTTAGGTGTGTTTAACTGAAACTTGACGTCAGTTGAGGAAGTGCGCTGCATTGAAGATGAGCATGCCCCTTGACTAGTTGGTTGAACCTGTGAAAGTGGACAAATAACCAAGATTGTGTGTCGTCTTGTGATCAAAGGGACATGTCGTTTGGAGGAGTCTCTTCGAAAGGAAAGGGCGTGCGACTATTTATCCAAGTGCAAGGTGGGAATTTGGAAATTCGGCTAAGGCAAGGAGTTGGGAGACACTTCTTCATAATCGTAGAGTGAGGAGTCTGTGGAAGTGATCAAGGAGGGGGACAAGCTCTCTCCAAGGAGCCAAGTAGATCCTTGAGGGTAACTTTGGTTTCCTTGGGTACGAGCCTTCGTAGATTTAGACGAGTTTTTCTCAAGGAAGTTGTTAAGGCAAATCAAACTATGGAAAGGAAGGAAGGGTTGCTCCAAGCTATGGCAAGAAGGCAAAGTCTGAACCGAGAAAGGGGATAGATGCAAAAACACAGAAATATAGGTATCGTAGAGATGAAGTCTGAGGCGGTTCATTCTGCAATGATGAAGGAAGGATGCATGAAGGCAGCTTGCTGAACAACTATATGACTTTCACAACTTCTACTTAGCGAAAGATCCTTATACAAACTTTCTTTGTGGGGCACAAGGGTTTGGCTTGACACACTGTTGTTCATTTTTTTGTTAAGATGTCTTTTGGGTATTAACTCGGTTTGGCCGCCTGCACATATGTTTTGTTTTTACTTGTATGAATGGTTTATTTTACTTCCGCAACTAAGTATAAGATAACGTAGGCATAACATAAGTAATAAACGAAGCTGTAATGAAGTAAGGTGTAGTATGAATCAAGTAATTTATTGTATTTTTATCGATAAACAAATTATTGCAGCCCCACACGGTGACTGGGAGCATTAGGCGATTCCGTCGCCCGACCGCAGGCTTGTCAGGCCAGTGACACATACCTTCCTTGTGGACTCATAGCCTCAATGGCTTGTTGTTGAAAGAAATGGAACAACATAGTATATGGTTGGGAGGAACCCCCATATGCAACCAATTTACATGGGATATGGTGTTTATCATCCAACAAAATACTTTGAGAATTAAGAAAATTTGAGAAAAAATGGGGAAATTTTGTGTATTGTGAGAAAATATTTTCTTGCGATGTGATCTATCAGAATGATCAACTTAAGAAATATGGGTTGAAAATCATTGCAAGGTTTGAAAATGAATGGTGGCATCCTAGCAGGATTGAGCTACATGCACCATTGATAGGAAACCCTTTTTGAAACATGGTCGTCGAATCCATGTCAACAAAAAGGCGTTGAATCAATCTTGATCGTTGATCATTTCATATCAACGATCTATATCATTTGTTGACTACACAGAGGAAATAGTCTCGTCACCAGATTGAACAGTCAAGAGTTGGTTAATCCCACGGCAGACAGGGACTCCACTCAACGGCCTTGCTCGATGATTGTAGAGAGGAGACCCGACAGAGGTGGTCTTTTGAAAACCACCATTGGACGGGTGTCCAACTATTCATTTCCTCCAATGGCTTAAAGTTTGGTTGCAAAACAACCCACAACCCCTGAAATCAGCTATTAGAAACCATTGTCGCCCGATCGCTCAAGGTTTGATGTACGATGTTCAATCAATGTTTGATTAAAAAGGAGTCGTTGATTATTGATAAGAGAGTTTGGCCCAATATTATACCATCGCATCGGATCTCATCAGAACTCCACACTTAAGTGAGTTTAGGCTAGAGTAGTATTGGGGAAGTCCTATGTTGCACCCTCTGAAATACAATGAGTGGGCCTAATGGTTAAGAACATGTATTTCCTCCTAAGAGGTCACAAGTTCAAATCTAGAGGGGGATAGAGTATGTATACCTCTATAAAGTTCCCTTGTCCCACAAACAAGGGATCTCACACACCAACTGAAAATAAAGAAGAATTTGAATCATGAAGTGCCCAATAAATTTCCTAGGATATGTATCTCACGAAGAAAAAAAAATGTGTTAACTTTTATTATTAATACATTATAAATTATATATAATTGTTATAGAAACTATGAAAAGCTCGTAACCCGTAAATCATGAAAAATTGGTAACCAGTAACTCATAACCCTGCACTCTTCATCATGAAATTTGTGATAACCCCTCAATAACCCATAACCCTACCCCCAAACTTCATTGGTTATTCTTGATGCAAAGGCTCTTCTAAAAGAGCACAAAACATTACTAGGTCACACATGTTTCATGACCCTCTTCCATTTGCAATCGGTTGTGACTTGCTCTATTGACATCATAAATATGCATTGATATATGTGTCAAATTTGCAAAAATTTTGGCAAATCTTAAAAGGATCTTTCACCTAAATTTGAACCTCAAACATCAAATCTGACTAACCTTGTGATTTTACCTAAGAGGAGGTAACCTACTAAATTGCAGTGCATAGGTAACTATTTCATGAAAAACCACTTTGTGACATTAGTTATATATTTCGACAAGGATAAAAATTGATTCTCGACCCCATCTCTAAAGATGAAGATAAAGGCATAGACATCTGCTTCTTTTCTCGACCCCATCTCTAAATATGAAGAGAAAGGCATAGCCATCAATGTATTTCAACCAAAATGTATTCATTATGAAACCTTAGCCAACCAATCTTCTTTTCATTGTACACCTCTTTCTTTCCTTTCTCTCTCGACTACCTATCCATAACTGCATTTGTTTGTTGATGGACTTATCCTGAACCCCTATTGAGTGAAAGAACATCACTCACCCTACCTACCTATTTGTTCATCTTGGCAGGGGCAAATAAAAAGAATTAGGTCCCCTAAGTGCAATGTAGAAGAATTGGAAAGACCTCACCCTAGGTTGACTTCGTAGGTGAAATAGGGTGATTATATGGTGTTTTTTTCCTTTCATGATGGTTAAGTGTCTAAAGACCCTTATTCTCTCTCTAAGGAAAGGAATTTTTTAATACGAGACATCAAAAGTAAGGAGAAGGACTTTTCTAGGTTGATAGGTGAAGATAGCAACATTCATGAGCTTAAGATAAGGTATTATAAGGTAGAAATTGGGTATGTCTAAATAGTTGGGTTTATCAAGTCTAGGTTGACCTTTGTCGTATCTCACCTTACCTTTGGAGATATATTGCATCTTCTATACCACCCTCAAATTCACCTTTGAAGTCCCTAAAATCCCTCTAATTTTTACCAAGAAGGTCATAGGATCAACTTGTCTCATTCGAAATAAATATAGGTGAGTGTCTTTATGAGAAACCAAACTCATGCATACAACACTACTTTAGACATAATAAGAATGCTAGACTAGATGTTGTCCCAATTCCTCAAACATAACATTATGGAGATGATATAATGGGTTGGTCTTCCTTATAAATGATGTTCTGACCCAAATGATGGCCAACTTTCCTATCCAATCCTCTTCCCAGTACCAAATATTTGTTTTCAAATAATTTGATTCATGGTAGAACACCCAAAAGAAACTGTAATGGATGGATTTTCAATGGCTTCTACCCCAGACTTTTGGTCAATCAAGGATTTTGGTTGTTTTAAAAAGGCCTACAACCCTAAGGGTTGAAGGAAGGGAAAGAACGTTAATCCTCATTTCATACAAGACCAACCAAACACTTGTTTAGCCAATATCATTGATAATGACTTTCTTGCAAAGGTGAAAATTGTTACACCAACCTAGTGAGTAAGTATTATGAATATTCCTGAGTAAGTATTATGAATATTCCTTAAATCTCTTATTGAGATAGAGCATAATACTTGAGGTACAACCAACGCTTAGGAAAACTCTGAAATGAAAGCCTAGGAAATAAGCAGAGATAATTAATCTCCTTAGCTAGCACTACTTCCAAGACCACCCTTTCTATATATACCTTCATTCGTGGGAAAATTATATTCGAAGACATTGGATTAAGAAGAGTGAATTGATGGTTCCAACCAACAATTGTTGCCAATAATGTATCTTAGGAGAAATATTAGTCCCCATTGAACAAGATCGCCTCACTGGTGGAATTGAACCACTCAGGTTTTTAGGTTATAAATGAGAACATAAATATGAATAAGTCAACGAATTCATGATTCCAACGAACAACTATTGCCAATAATGCATGTTAGGAGAAAGATTAGTTCCCGGTCAACAAGATCATCCCATTGGTGGAATTTAACCACTCATGTTTTTAGGTTATAAGTGAGAACATAAAGGTGAATACATCAACCAAGTATAGAGAAAATTGAATGAATAATAGGTTAGGTCAAGATCATGTTGTTAATTGGGAATTGATGAGGGGATTGATTAATTCCTCTTTCTTGTTATCATGGTGTCATCAACCCACCCAAACAAACAAATCATATTATAGGACTTGTCATTCTCCATAGTTTTTATTAGGGAAAGGATTATGGTGCCTTCTAGCCTAGTTATGCCTACTTTTGNGATTGATTAATTCCTCTTTCTTGTTATCATGGTGTCATCAACCCACCCAAACAAACAAATCATATTATAGGACTTGTCATTCTCCATAGTTTTTATTAGGGAAAGGATTATGGTGCCTTCTAGCCTAGTTATGCCTACTTTTGGGGGAATAAATCCTTACAAAACGTTCATATCGCTCTACTTGGGTTAGCTAGTAGCTTTGTCACGACTCTCAATCATTGCACACCACTCTATAAATCTTACTCCACTATTTAAGGCTCACTTGACCAAGTCAACCTGATGACTAGATCAAATTCCTTACGTTCACTTATTTTAATTAAAAACAAATATATTACTTAAATAAAGGTCTTTATTATAAAAACTAAGGGATATCTATACCCAACAATATCAAATGGAACAATCTTTCATTAAGAGTTTGATCTTATAACCATTCACTACAATTCAAAGAAGGCTATGATTACAATGTTAGATGAGGAAGTGCTCCCTTGGGTGAGAGGCATGTTCCCCACATTTCCCACGATTTGGGACAAGAAAAATTCACAAGGAAAATTTCCTCGTGTCCCCCTTTTGGGGAAACATGGGGAGACATTTTCCTTTTGGGGGACTCCTGGGTATCCCCTTCAAAAGGGGAAAAGCCTCGGTTTTAACTCATGAATTTTTCCTAATGTTTTTAGAAGATATCACTTTTTTCAAACAAAAATCAAAACATCAAAGAAAATGTTAATATTTATTTCATTTTTCCATTATTGTTCATGTTTGTGACTTGTTATAGTTTTTCATATAATTAAAAAAAAACAAAATTGAGGGGGATTTCAAACGGGGTCCCTATATTAGGAAATCCCTAAAGTGATTGTGAATATTTATTTCGAGGTTTTATTGTTCATGTTTGTGACTTGTCATTGTTTCTCATATGCTTAAATTTTTTGTTTGGATTTTGAACAAGATCTCCTAAGTCGGGGACTGCGACATTTCCCATGACATTTCCTAAGATTTGGAAGGTGACTCCACATGTCCCCAAGAAGAATTTCCGCATTCCCGTGTCCCCCCATCTCAAAAACTTGGAGGAACATTGCATAATTATGGAAGCACACCTTTCCAAGGCTTCCCTTCCAAACAAATAACATGAATATACTATAGGTGAATCCCTAATAAAAATGTCATGCAAGAAAAAATGAATTACAGGCTCAAAGTCATATTACAATATCATTAGATATCTAACTTCATAAGAATTTCATTTAAATAGCGCTTCAATAGAAGAAAAAAATGGTGTTTGCATGCTCACTAGTGAAAAATAGGAGTAGCATTATAAGAAGATCATTTTATGGCCTTGCATTGTTTGAACAGATAATAGGTTAAGAAAGTGCTTCAAGTCCCACACTTGCATTTGTAGTAGTCATTTTGGTGGTCAAGCTATTGTCAAAAAATTCACATGTGTTATTACAAGTCAACTATGGTTCATGATTCTTATTTGTTTGTGCAAAAATGTCCCATATGCCAAGAGCACACACTACATATAAATGCATCAGTTGAGTTATTATAGTTGATTCCATTACTCCGGATATTCTCTCAATTAACTGATTGTCACCACTTGACCTCCACCCTCATAGTAAAACAAATTCATATCACTTTGATGGACTATTTCTTTAATTGGGCAAAGTTTGTGGCATTACTCTCCATTA
This sequence comes from Picea sitchensis, assembly GCA_010110895.2. Taxonomy (NCBI): domain Eukaryota; kingdom Viridiplantae; phylum Streptophyta; class Pinopsida; order Pinales; family Pinaceae; genus Picea; species Picea sitchensis. Next base: position 37,272 of record SNQJ01S0133637.1, read on the forward strand.
GAATACTACCATTTCCCTCTTCTCCTTTAACAAAACAAAATTGCATATAATTTTTCATTCTAGAAGTGGTCATCATTTACCATAGTTTATCCTTCTAAAATGATGAAATGTAAGAACTATTCCACAACGTTCATATTACCCATAGTGACTTCCTCACCCTATTCTTCTCAAGGCAATGACTACATCGAATCAAACTATAACGATACAATGACCTAATAAAAAATAATTTATGAAACAATGAATCAAATATACAAAAGAGAATAATTTAAACACATGTGCTTAAAAATTTATAAACCAAAGTTTAACAATGTAAAAGTGGATGTGAATAACCTTCAGGGTTAGCTCAATCAATTGGTGGCATCGTTGCCAAGACATTGTTGGTAATCAGGCGTGTTGTGCATGTATGTAGTTCAATTTCCATGGGGCTAAGAGCATTGACTATATGTTGTCTTCTTTACACTAAGTAGCATCCTTGGAATGGGGGAAGCTCCCAGGAATTTCTTGGGGAATTATTTCCAAGAAAAGAAAAGGATATGCACTAATATCTAATTAATCAATTCGAGATTAAAATATTTTATGTATAGATACATGGTTGGAGAAAATTCAAGTTATGGGAATAGAATAAAATAAACTATGTAAAATACATAGACATGTCCTTGGATGGAAATTGAAGATGATTTGATTTCCGATAGAATGAGAAAAGAACTCACTAAAGGGATTCCTCTAACTAACCCTAAAGATAGTCAACTTGTTAATGGTCACTTCACAAATAGCACTCTCATCACCATCCTTGAGGATAATGAATTGAAGGATAATATTTTGGAGAGTTTCAAAAAACATTTCATAATGTAAGGGTCCAAAATAAAATGGGCCAAACCCAATGCTACAAGCAAGCTCCCTGTGATATCCCTAAATGGTTATTAGACCAAGGTTGGTCATGGATCCAACTTCATGGGCATTCACTTTTCCTTCCAAGCATGTCTAAAAGAATTGTGTGAAATGACTATTTAGATGGTGGAAAAAAATGGATGTTTAATCCCTTTTCCTTGGTTTTCGAGTTTCAAATATCAATTAAGATTTGGGTTTCACCCCATGTTTATTATTCCTATTAGGTTCCCTCAACTAGTGTTGACCAAAGAGTTGAAATTTCTTTCCATAGATTTATTTAGGAAAACATTTAAGATGGTAAGTTCTTTCATAGAGTTAATGAAACCTTTATTGCATTCTCAAGGATCATCAAAGCTATCATTCAAGCTCTATATCTATATGAAAAATGGGTTATGTGAGCCTGTTGGATTTTTTTTACCTCATAAAGTGGCTAGCAAAGCACCATTAATGGTAGCAACAAGCAAGGGATATATAAGCACATGCATGAAAGGTACTCCAACATATATTACATATAAAAAAATTAATAACAATAGTTGTGGTACACCATCCTTCAACAAATACATAAGAAGCAAATGACAACACATGGGAATTTATGGAGGAGAGAGAAATAGAGGGCACATGCATGTGCCATCATCAATTCAGTTCTAGTTTAGATGTTGTTTCATATTTAGTTTTTTAATTATATCTATGATTTTTTCTTTAGTTAGTAGTTTCATGAATAGTTATTTAGAGCACTTTTCATGTGGGAAGGTTCCAAGTATAGATGGGGCATACATCCCTAGAAGAGAGAGATACGTGGATGCATACTTGCACCCTCTTATAGTAGGCGCACTTTGCTAGGAACATATACTTCATGCAGGTTGAGGATGATAATCCTAAGCTTGAGAATATATCTATGGTTTAGGTTTGTTCAGTTAAGGCGTTGTTATGCATGTGTCTAGATTCATTGTTCCTTCTCCTAGTATATGTAGGAGAAGATTGGGGTATAGGTTTTATTCATTCAATTTTTTAGAGTATGATTTAATGGTTAAAGAGTAGAGTTTGAATATTTGATTGTAACTCCTATTTTCAAGAGTAATATACAATAATGTGTTTCGAGTTTCCTATCTATGTACTTGTTGCCACTTTCTTTAGTTCAATGTATTTTAGTTCCTAGTAAGAATCAAATTGTAGTTTTGATAGAGATTTCATTTTTTTGTTTTCCTAAGTAGGTAGGTTAGAAATCAAATTAAAACTATTAACATGTTTTGTAGGATTTTAAAAAATCCTTGGAATAAATGGATACCTAGAAGGTTCTCCTATGAAACTATATTAGTTAGGAATCTCCTTTTGACAAGAATTCATAGTTGGGCTTGAATCTACAAAATCTCATTGTCACCCCTACCATAGTTAAAGTTAAAAAGACTTATATTATCCAAATCATTTGGAAGGCCTAGGAGGCTATCAAACCCTTCCTAAATTGGAAAGGTCAGGTGTTCACATTTGTCATATATCTATGAGCATTTAAATTGGTGGTCACCTATCCCCAAAACTATTGAAGTTTGAATTGGACAAGACTCAAAATTCTTGGTGAGTCTTGTCGAGTCTTAGCTAGGCTGAGTACTCGCCTCATACTCTACCCTAAATTCACAGACATGCCTGACTCAACCATACTTTCCTGAACTATATTTTGAATTTTTTTGTTTATCCCAAGTCCTTACCAATTCTTTCCTGAGTCACCGAGTCTTTTCAAGTCCCAAGCTAGTCGAATATTTCCCAAGTCCAAGTGTGACAACTATTCCTAACATAAAGGAAAACACTCTGGTATAATTACAATGCTTTTCAACCTTGAGATTCTTCAAAAGTGGAATTAAGACTGACGCAACATATGGTTTTATTCTTTTAGATCATTGGAAAAATATTATCTTGAACTCCCCCTCTTGAAGTTGGACTTGAATCTCCTGTCAATTGGTAGAAGCACTGGAATTGGAATTTGCTTCAAAAAACATGAGCCAGTGGATGGATATAGGTGGTTGTGTTGCAAACCTATGCTATATTCCCAAATTAATAAACTTGGGGGCTTAATTATAAGCAAAATAACTTACTTTATTGATTTTGTAGTGTGTGGAAACAATTGGTGGAGTCAAGAAAGGACTTTTTTTCTTGGCCCATTATTTTTGGTGGGATATCGTAAACCATAGCGTGATTCCTCTTGGAACCCATCAACCTTTTTTCCCTTTTGTTGGTTGTCAAAAATCCTTAAGTATATCTTTTGGTTCTGTTGTTTTGACGAGTCAACTTAGAAGTGGGTCTCAAAATTGTGTGGCCAACTCCTCCCTCTTTTCTCCCATTTCATGGAAGCATGCCCTAATAGGGAATAAATTTCCATCCGATGTCAAGTTTCATGCTACTTGGAAACACATAAGAATTGAAATGTTTATGTTAATATTGGTTAAATAATGAAATTGTATTTAAATGAACCTAAGAAGATAAGATTTTCTCTTTGGTCAATAATATGTTGATTTGTGCTAATATTTGTTTGCATATTTCAGTGCATATCTAAAATGTTTAACTAGATGTGGTGCACATGATCCAACTCCTAGACTACTATGGAGGCACTTTGTGCACCATGATTAGATGGCCCCCTTCCAAGTCTTTGATCCCTTCTACTTGATCCAAACAATCCCAATGAAGTGAGATGAGGCCTAGACATAGATTTTGTAAGGCCGTGGAGGAGAGCATATAACATTGCCATAGTTGTCCATGAAAACCTCCTACATGGTCATTAAATGATAAATTCCCTATTCTTTTGTTATTAATTTATGAGAATGAGAAACAACTTGAGAACGATGACTAGGATGTTGTTGTACCTAAATTGAATTTGGTGAATGATATGTGGGGGTATTTCAAGAATGATATGGATGATCCTTTTCCCATTGTATGTCCAATCTCAGTGGTGACATAAATGAATCTTCTTAATGTTTGTTTTCATTCCTTTTTGTGCCTTTATGGGAATCTTTTCTAAGGATATTGAGTTTTATGTTGGATGGAAAACTAGTTTTTTTGGGGACATTTAATTGAAATTTGTATGGCAATATATTTTTCATAGGTGATCTAGGGTAATCATCACAACTTTATTGGATTTTAAGCCTGCTTTACTCTAACTTATAGTGTCCAAACGAGCCCTTTTTTTGTGAAAATTCCCTAGATACAAATACTTTGAAAATATTAATAGAGGATCAATGCGGAAGAAAAACACACCATAGAAATATGCCATTGTAATAATATCATGTAATAGATCTCATAGATAACAATTGAAAGCTAGGTAGGGAACAAAATGAATGACATTAATATTGCTTACAATGTTAGCACTAGAGTGAGGGAGGATGTTATCACATCAACCTAGGGACTTTCAAGTTACAGCCTAAAGATTGTTTCCAAATTAGCAAAGATTTTGGTGAGGATAATGCCTAACGAACCACCCTTGTCTTTCAGTTGTTATCCATGTGAGATTATTCACAACACACAAAAATCTTTTAAAAGATAAAGAGAGAGAGAATGCAAACTTACGAACATATCACAACATCATAAAAACTATGCATGTGAGAGTTTAACAATTCTTTTACATAGAAACTGCCCATGTGTGTGCGAAGGATAGAGAATTATTATTGCTATTCTTGAGGGATTTAGGGAAGGGAGATTTTACCACTTCGAAATAAAAATAAATCCCATGACCCAATTACAACAACAATGGAAACAAAACATAACATAAAAGAAGGATAAATGATTGCCCTTAATCAAAATTATAAACTAAAGATGGATTCCAGAGCAACTTGGAAAACATTTATTTTAGTCTAGAAAACATTTATTTTAGTCTATGTATTATAAGCTAGTGATTGAAAAATAAGAAATTATATATACTAGAGACTGAGATAAAACTCATAGTGATAATGGGTGTGGAGGCCATTATAATGGATCTTAATATGGTACATGTAACACCCTCGTTTATAATATGTGTTTTAGTGATGTGTAATTAAATACGATGTATGGCCACGAGCCCAAATATGTAAATTGTCAACATTGTATATGATCGTAATAATAAAATAAATGTGATGTCAATTGTGGGTGGACACAGATAGAGTAATTGGGGGATAAGTTTCCACAAGAGAGGGGAATTCCTATGAATGTCTATGAAGGGGTCCAGGGGGGGATTAATCATGGGTATTATTTCCAACCCATCTTCCTAAAATTATTACTTTGAGTGAACCTTCAAATTTCCTTTTGAGTGTATGAGAGCCCAATAATTAAACACATGTAAGAGGGGTTGGTGGGAAAAGTCACATCTCATAGTTATGAGAGCATGGGGGCCGAGTACAATCAACCTTGGGTAATGCGATTCAACTCTCATGGGTAAAATAGAATTATGAGTGGCTATGGTAGGAAATTTTTACATGAAGTTTTTGGATCAGTAAGGGCGTGGAGAGAATTGGAACTTGAAGGAATCCATAGTAGATGTTGTGGGCATCTTGTTGGATATTTTGTTGCATGAAGAAGCAGGTTATCAGGCCTATATAGAGGGATATTTTTGTGTGAGTGATTTCCTCTTGAACAATAGGTTGTTTTGTTAGTTCTCTTGGGGTAGCTAGCATCCCTCGAGTCCCCATAATTAGATATCCATATCCAACCTTATGTTGGAGACCTGGATGGAAAAGGGAAGGCTTGATGGACTATGTGCAGTGAAGGGGGATCCCAAATACTTGGGTTGCGTAGGTTGAGGGGAGGAGAGAGATGGAGGATTGAGACAGTTGTGGGAAAACTAGTTGGTTGTGGGAGTAAATTGGGCTATGAGAGACACCCTGTTTTGTGGAATTGTATCCTCGGCTTAGGGGTGATTTGCTACTGAGATTTGGAGCATCAAATCTATGGTTGGGATGAAATTTTGTGCCCTACATCCAATTGCTCATTTGTTGTTACACGATAATTTTTTTTACCTTTGTTATTAGTTTTATTTGTGGATTTTTATTGTTGTGTATGAACTCTGATTTTTAAGAAAATATATGTTGTTGTGTATGATTTTTAATCAGTTGCATTCATGCTATTAATTATTTCTACTAGATGCACACATTTTTAATTTGATGTTAGAGTGCATTTAACTCATGGTATTAGAAAAATATTTATGGGTAAGGTAGTGGGGTCACTACAGAGTAGTATCAAAGCTATGGTTACAACACCAAGATTCAATGGGTCTGCTACAACAGCCAAACCTCAAGTTTGTGTGTAGATTTGGATAAAAAATTATTTATCCTAGCCATGTGAATTTGGGGCGAAAGATTAAATTCAAAATTGAGTATGTTATTGTTGTTGTATGGGGGTCAATTTTCCCCCTAAGTGGTTAAATTTGCCTTAGATGGCCAAGTTGGGCATTTTTCGCAACAATTGTGATAGTTATGAGCCCGAAAATTGTGAAAAAATGACTAAATATGAAGATTTCCTTTAGTCCCCGATACAATGTGTATCAACGAGGAATGGACATATTTCGCTAATGCATCGACAATAAATGATCTTTTTTGTCTGCGAACAAAGGAAACATTTCGATGGAAAATAAGTTTTCATCAGTGAAACATTGACAAAAAATAGGTTTATGTCATTGATACGATATGTATCGGCGAAGAATGCACATATTTTGCCAATACACCGGTGGGAAAATGTGATTTTGTTGTCGATACACCAGTGGGAAAATGTGATTTTTCTATCGATACATGGATGGGAAAATGTGATTTGTTGCCAATACATCAGTGGGAAAATGTGATTTCTCCATCAATAAACCAATGGGAAAATGTGATTTCTCCCCCAATACAACAACGAGGAAAGAAAATAAATCAACAACAAAAGGAAGAAGACAAGTCATCGAGAAAAAAAAAGTTTTCATCGCTGAAACATCAACGAAAAAGATAGGTGTTTGTCATCTGGAAAAAAATAGGGGTTCGTCAGTGAAACCTTGGTGATAACATGGGTTTTCATGACCGATACGCCAGTGAAGAATAAGTGTTTGACACTGATAATTAAGACCATAGCTGTGAGAAAAAGTGTTTTATTACCGAAATGTCGACGAGAAAGAGTGTTTCGTCGCTGAAACGTCGATGAGAAAAAAAAGTGTTTTCATCACTGGTACATTCATGAAGAAGAAGTTTTTTTTTCATCAATACATCAACAGGGAAGAAATACCTTCCATCAACGATAAAGGAGATCGCTTTGGTGGAAAATAAATTTTTTTGAGGTCGATACGTTGGTGGGGAAAAGACATCCTGAGACATCGACGAAAAATAGGATTTTTGGGTCGATGCATCAACAAAGGGAATATACCTTGATCACTAATAAAGGAAAAAGAGAAGAAGAAGAAAAAAAGGAAAAAAAGAAGAGGAATAAAGAGGAGGAAAAGGGAAGGAGAAAACCAGTAATTTACAAAAAAAAAGTTTGGAGCCCAAAAATTGTTTTGGGAATAATAGGAGCAATTTAACTCCAAATAGGACGAAATTTTAGGTGTGTGTCTGTAGTGAAGAGTGCTACAAGAATGCATGTGAGGCCTAATAGCTAATTTTACTTCCATTTTCCAAAAAAATGTGAAATAATGACTTTTGAAGGTCTGGGTCCCGCTCGATAACTGGGACCCAGATAAGGGTGAAAATTTTATAGATATATCAAAAAGAAGGCATGAATATACCCATTTGGACCTCTACCAAATTTTGAAGGGGTTTGGAGTGGAAATGTTGAAATATGGAAAAATCCATTATTTTTGGGTGTGTTGTGGATTTTTCAAAACTTCAAAGTAACAAAAAGGACCATATATCACCTATATATAAAAAATTGTTTACTCGACTTTTTATCTATTCATCAATATAGACAATTTTTTTCTTGAGGGGATTTTTTCCAATGCTACTCCGTTTGGAAGATAGCCATTTTTGGCCAAAAATTATGAGTCTAGAGGAAATGCAAAAGGGAAAAATTGACAATGCTAGATCAATGTAAAAGTTGGATGGAGTGTTAGATACTAAATTTGAGAGTTTCTATGCATTCAAAATCATGAATGTTGTAACACACTCAACCCCTAACCCACATTAAGTTATTGGGCTGCACAAAATTTATTTTTTCTTTCCTCCAAATTGCCTTCCTTAACCACACTTCCAAATTCAAATATGAGCTCATAACTCAGCTTTGTTCATCGATATATTTCCAATGACTATAAATATACTCAAATTGGAGCTCAGGATCAAAATTTATGACCTACTAAATTTGTCAGGCCTTTTTCTTCCAAAAACCACCTCATGTCCACGTGGCACCCACATGGACCCTTGCTACCTGTACCATCCAACATGGCTCTCCCTGGGCATTGATTTGTTAGGAAACACAACCTTCTACATGGTGTATCCCAACCAATAACAGATGAACACATTACATAGGCCAACGGGTGGAACTTGGAGGCAAAACCATACCCAACTGGGCACTGGGATCTGATGGATCCCCAACCATTGAAAAAAATAAAAACATTCTCGTTTTCCTAATCCCTGGAACCTTAACACAACTAGGAACCTTACCCCACCGGGCATTGGGACCCGATGAAATCGATATAATTCTCATCAACAAACGTTGAAGCCAACTATCCCGTTGGCACCAAAGGTACACAGGCTTGACGTGGCATGGCACCTGACATGAGACCTCATAACTACACTGGATTCTAGGATGATGTGGCATGATAACATGGCACAAACACATGGAAATTGAAATAGTAGTTTTATATGGATAAGTTGACATGAAACGACATGTGGTTGATGGCGTGGCATGACACATGCAAGTTAACGTCATCATGTCCTCCAAGCCTCTAATAGAACTTTGTGTTGGAAATTTGAATATCCAAGAAACATGGAACGATGTCCTTCATGACATGTGGACCAACCATGACACAACCTATGGGCTGACATGGAATTGCATGTCACCACAAGGCACAAGGGATCCTCCCCACAGAACCCTTCCTTGGAACCTTAACGCACCAGGAATACGAGAAATTTGACTCCTTAAGAAGTCCTTGCAATAAATATTCTAGTTTTCCAGTGGTCTGATTATCTGGGGTGTCGAATCCCTCTTCAACTTAATTTGGAAATAAACGACTGATAACCCTCAAAATTCCTATGATTAATAAACCCACAAAGGAAAAGGCATGGAACCCTACCCAATCAGGCATCTAGGAGACCAAGTAAAACTTAATGGGATGAGTCCTTGGAGCTATGGTAGACCATAGGTTCGGTTATACCTCTCCCACTAATACATTGTGCCCTTTTTCTGATGATTTACCGATGCATGTTCATCACCACATTGTCCCAAGTACGACGAAGGAAACAATCATTTTTTTGTCACATCTGCCTCGTCACAATTACGACCTTCAAGAGTTCGTCGCAAGAGCGACGAACCTGATTGTCGTAATAGAAACAAAGTTTCCCTAATATGTTCATTCGACTACCATCACTTTATCGTCACTTTTTCATCGAAATATTGACACACATGTGATAATGGTTCAACAAAATAGTGAAAACCTATGATAAACAGGTAGAAAACCTCCCATGAAACTTTGACAAACTTTCGACGAAGTAGTGATGAGGCTTCCATATTTATGACGGTTTTCTATACACCCTTTTCATTGAACTACTGATGGATTTTTGTCAAAATTTCAGCGAAGAAGTGACAAGGCTATTGTATCTCCAACATTTTTCTTAGGCCCCATGCATCAAAATATCGACGATCAGTGTCGTGGATATTCCGATGACTTTATATATATATATATATATATATATATATGTATGTATGTATGTATGTATGTATGTATGTATGTATGTATGTGTGTGTGTGTGTGTGTGTATGTATGTATGTATGTATATGGATTTAAAAGAACACTCATACCATAACATTGATCGCAAAACTCTTAAAACTAATATACTTATCGAATAAATATGGGATACATTCAAGTGTCCAATAGAAATTTGATGGATAGAATAAATAACAACACTAAGCACAAAATTGAAAGGCATTCACAAAAGGGAAATGAAACCAATAATAAAATTATCAGGAATGTACAACACCAAAATATAATCCACAATAGATACTCTAATAGTAAATTAAGAACATGTCAGAATATTAATATGGATAAAGTCATGGACAAAGTGATTAAAGAAAATAGAATTTGGAGTTTCTAGTTTGAAGAGAAATATTGTATGAACTCCTTTAATATAGTTAATGGCTCATCACATAGATTGGGTAAAGAAAATCATGAGGACAAAAAAGATAATGTTAACTATAAGTCTTCAAATCTTGTTCTTCTAGATTTTGAATCTAGTGCTTCAAATTATGTTGTTCCATATTTTCACTATAATTTTTGGATTGGGGATTGTATAATAGAGCTATTTTTTTTACTTTAAATGACACATTAAATAGCTTAAATAGGAATACTATCAATGACGGCACTAGACATTCTTGTACAGTGAAGGATATTTCCTTGGATGTCAACCATGATGTCCAAGTGATGAGAGGCAAAGCCAGGACCAACTCCATTGTCTTGTGAGGAATTTTCCAAGTGATGAATACCTTTCCTCTTGGTATTTTCCAAGTAAGGATGAGAAAGCAAGAATACATTGTTTCCTCGATGGTTTTCCACAGTCCTATCAAGATAGGATTGAGTTTAATGAGTCTAATTATGTGGAGGATACCATTAGGAAGGATAAGTGTTGTTATTACCAATCCAAGCATAGGAAAGAAACTCTTAGGGATTGGAAGAGGAAGGATAAAACCAGATTTCAAAGGAAGGAATTTAAACCATCCCAATATAAGAATCCTAAGAAAGGTTCTCAATCTGTTCATCCAAGAATAAGTATGCACCATTAGAACTTTCCATCTCATAGTGGAAATAGGCTAGTAGATCTAGTGAGAGAGAAAGTATGGGAACTAAAGAAAGAACCTCTACATTGTTGGGATTGTGAAGAGGCACATCTATTGAGATATTTCCCTTATAGGAAACATGAAAGTAAAAGATTTTAACATATTTAGGAGGCTACTACAGTTATTGAAGTGGCCAGAAGTTGTAAATGTGTTGAACCTGCACATAATAGATCTAGTTGGGAATTTACATACACAGTTGTAGAGAAAATATGAGAAAAGAGAAGAAGGAGAGAAAGAATGGAATAATTATCATTAACCATATTCCACACTCAAAGAGTGAATAATTTAGATTAGATATATGATACATGAGTAACAAATGCACCATAGTAGTGGTATAGAGAGATCTAGACACTCACTGACAGACATTGGAGTGAACTACCACCTAGTCCTAGTTAATTGATCCATGCAATCATCAGTTACATGAGACACATGTGTGGAAGTGAGGTACAATTGTTGGTGATAATATAGAGGTTTCCATGCATGAGTGACTTCCACTAGTCTAACTAAGTGTAACTAACTCTGAAATGAAGAGGAACACCCTATTTTGTAGGGGAATATTCTCTAGAGAGAATATTTTCATCTAGGGAGTCCTTCTCAACATTGGACTATCAAACTTAGGAAAATAATTCTAGGTGAGTGTGTAATATCTCCAACACCCACCTAAACACTACTAGGGTGTATATGATGAATGGGTCCCGGAAACCAAGGCCATATTAGGTACCCATTGTACAATGCATATAAGAATGAGACACTAGAAAAATGAGGAAAGAGGGAAAACCTCATGGAAAAAAAAAACCCTCAAATTACAATGCATAAAAAAATGAGAAGGAACAAAAAACGGTTGCTAAGCAACCCTGTCCTTCACTCCAAGAATGTTGGGTATGTGTTATATTATTTGCATCTGTGTGTGTGTGGGTGCGTGGATTAAGGGATTAGGGTTTTGGTATCTACGGAATACCTAAAAACATTGTATATATTGTATGG
>SNQJ01S0133642.1:0-10577 GCA_010110895.2 Picea sitchensis
TATGAGGAGCCAAGTGGGATCTTTTTAGATACTTTCCAACATCCTTGGTCTAGTGCCAATCCAACTTTTGAGACCCGGTCCAATATTTGAATTCGCAACATGAGAGTTGAACTTGTGAGCTCCCCAACTTACGGGAGGTAAATTGTAGCCCCAAGAAGCATAAGAGTTGAACCCATGACCTCCCCAAATTAGGGGGGAAGTACTCATGTCTGTCATCAAGACCAACTCAGCTATATTTTTTTTCCCATGAAAAAAAAACAAGTACTTTTATTCATTTATGACAAAATTACATCATTATATGTTGTGAGCATTCTTGTAGCTAGTAGTTCCAGTTGGGATACCAGGGATATAACCTATAACCCATCCAATATTAACTGAAAACTGATGGCCATCAACCCAAAAAAGATCTGGGCTATAAGAAGCCCATATGTCATCTTTATATATCAAAACAATTCCATATTTATACACCAGTCCTCAAAATTGTGCTAGTAAAATTTATTAATCAGATGGTGGTCCAAGAGTCATGAAGAAGTTATGAGGATCCAAGTGAGCTCTTTTCCTAGACTTTCCAACATCCTTGGTCTGGTGCCAATCCATCTTTTGAGAGCCATTCTGCTACACACACACACACACACACACACACCATCCATGGATCATGGGGAAGTATATATATATATATATGTGTGTGTGTGTGTGTGTGTGTGTGTGTGTGTGTGTGTGTGTGTGTGTGTGAATGCACGACATGAGAGTTGAACACGTGAGCTCCCCAACTTAGGAGAGGTAAATTGTAGCCTCAAGAAGCATAAGAGTTGAACCCATGACCTGCCCAACTTAGGGGGAAAGTACACACGTCTGGCATCAAGACCAATTGAGCTAACCCTTGGACCTATTTTTTTTCCCGTGAAAAAAAGCTAGTAATTTTATTCATTTATGAAATAATTACATCAGTAGATGTTGTGAGAATTATTGTAGCTTGTAGTTCCGGTTGGGATGTCGGGGATATAACCTATACCCCATCCAATATTAACTGAAAATAGATGGCCATCAACCCAAAAAATATATGGGTTGTAAGAAGCCCACATGTCATCTTTATATATTAAAAATTACCCAGATTTATACAACATTCCTCAAAATTGTGCTAGTAAAAGTTATTAATTAGATAGTGGTCCAAGAGTGATGAAGAATTTCCAAGCCAAGTGGGCTCTTTTCCCAGACTTTCTAGCATCCTTGGCCCAGTGCCAATTCAACTTTTGAGAGTCGGTTTGCTTCTTTGTCCTAGGTCCCGTAGACATGTGAAAAGGAGAAATGTGAGAAGGTTTGAAAGACTCTTTTAACATCATCTAGTAGCGGCCGCAAAGTGTAGGAGTGAAGAAATTGGTTGTTGTTTATGCATTTTATAACAAGAATAGAGTCTCCATAGAGGTTTAAGTGAGTGATTCCTTTTCTACGACAAGAATTAGAAAGAGTTGTAATGCCATGAATTCGCTGAAATTGTTTGTTACACCCCCCAGATTTGCAACAAAGGAAGTGGAGGTGGAGTCATCTAAGTGAAGAATCCCCCCATAGGTCCATAGGAGGGATATCCTTGGGAAACTTCGTCAAAGATATCCCAGGGGAGGGAAGTATCAATGAGCGGTTCAGGGTGAGGAGGTTTTTTTTTGGGGGAGGAGGTGATTTGAGGGAAGGATTCCAGGATATGCATGGAATAGAGGGAGGGTGAGGGCTCTATATCATCAAAGATGGCATGGTTCCTAGCTAGCCATATGCCCCAAACTGAAATTAGAGGTAGGAACATTATAGGAGTGGAATCTGGTGAGCTAATGCAAGATTGTAGGGCTTGTTCTACTGAATTCCCCTCCCATCGAGTGGTAGTTCCAAGAGAAGTCCTCAGATCATTCCAAACAACATGGGAGAAAGAACATTGTATTAAAATATGTTGGCTTGTTTCATTTTCTTGCTTGCAAAGAGCGCAACAACTAGGACAAAAAAAAATCATTTTTTGAATATTTTCCCAAGTTGGAGCTCTGTGCATGAGAAGGAGCCACATAAACATTTTTTCTTTTGTTGGTCACTTCAATTTCTAAAGGAGATTCCCCCACCAAGGGGCTAGGTCATCAATGTGTTCAAGGATCAAGGTTGAAAATCCATGCTTGGGTGCATATTCCCACGAGGGGTCGAATGACCAAATTAAAGAGTCCCTTTGATGAGAGAGATTTACCAGGGAGGAGGATAGGGAATTTGTGTATTCCCTCCAGGTTTGAGTATGTGCCGCATTGAGAGAATCTCCTGCCAACTGAACCATCGAGTAGTGCCTATCAAGAAATCTAGCTGGGTGACTCGTTGCAGATAATAGATTCCTTTATTGTTTAAAGCTTGAATAAGTGGTTCTGTGAGAATGTGTTTTCCCATGCATTCAATCTATGGATCTTTCCCTATGAGAATATCAACATCATTTCCAATTTTTCAGATAAGCCAATTTCCAATTAGGGGAAAAGTGTTGATAGTCGCTTTCCATACAATTGAGCCAGTTTTAGAGGATTTTTGTGGCCTTCTGATCCAATCAGTGACAGATTCTGAAGGAAAATATTTTTCCTTTAGGATGTGAAACTAGAGGCCAAAGCATGTGATGAGCCCCCAAACATTTTTGGAAGCCAGAACTTGTGCAAAGAGGTGAATGTTTTTCAACCTCCATCCCCCAAAATATTTTGGAATTGAGATTCATTTCCAAGAGATTAAGACTAGGGATTTCCTCTCTTCAGATCCCAACCATAAAAAGCGATATGAGAATCGATTGGTTTTCTCAAAGATGTCTTTTAATACCCAAGTTAAAAAAATACAAAAACTAAAATAACTTTTAAAATCAATTTTACTAACACTAACCAAACCATTGATAAGAACTATCTATTGACCTTATATATATTAAAAATCATTTCATAATTATCCCTTTTTTTTTTTAATATTTTATACCTTGTTTTTTCAAAAACACACTTGGTTTTGTATGTTATTTAATTATTTTTCATCTCAATGATTAAACCCAAAAAAAAGTTTTACATTTTTTACCCCATTACAATATCCTAAGTGTATTTTGTCTTTACTTGGCTAAGATGTCGTTTCTCCTTTTTTTTATCAAATGTTGCGTCCTCAATCCCTTCCCCTTGCTTGGGGTCTTCAATATCTGGAAAGAGATCGTTTCTGGTTGCATTCACTTTTTTGAAAAATCTTTGTTTTATTTTCCAAACATTTGGTTTTGATTGTTTTATACTATATGAGCCCCTTGATTTCAGGGATTATTGGGTCATGTACTTTGTCATCTTTTATTTTTGTCTGTTGGTCCATAATCGTGCAAGGTGATCTTGTTTAGAGCAAAGTATGCATTTACATTTGAAATTAATGTGTTTTTATACTTTTAAGTATAAGAGATTTTTAAAAAAATGGATCGTTCAATTGATATTAATAATAGTGTGGAGTTTATATTTAAAAATAACTTTATATAAAGTACATTGATATATTTCATTATAATTGAAGGCAGGCATCAATAATGTGTACAAGTTTATATTTAAGATGTTAATAATAGTTTGGAGTTTATATTTAAAAACAACTTTATATAAAGTACATTGATATATTTCATTATAATTGAAGGCATCAATAATGTGTACAAGTTTATATTTAAAAATAATTTTGTATAGAATACATTGATCCATTTCATTATAATTGAGGGCATCAATAATGTGTTGTTAATATTATTTTTAGTTTATTAATCCTTGTCAAAGCAAGAAATATATAGTAATCAATTGCAAGTTAAAATTATTTTGACTTTTTGTAAATTTACAAAAATGTTAACAATGTTATATAATGTTTTTCAATAAAGATTTATTAATAGAAATTTTATAAATAAATAAAAATATTTTTTTATTTTTAAATATTCAAAATTTTAGTGTTTTGATTGGTCAAGAATTCTGAAATGACTAATTTTTCCTAGTTGAATGTGACAATTAACCATAAAAATATAAAAATAAAATAATTTAGTTTTTAAAAATTCTAAAAATTGGGAGTACAAATAACACCAGTCATTCTTTCATTCAAAGTAGTCTGCATTAAAGGCAAGAATAAACTTTGGATATTGCGAATTTGTTTGATCTCTTCTGAATTGATGAGGGCATTTTTTTTTCCAACAAGAAAATTCCTCAATTATATTGATATATAATATGTTCTCATGACAAGATTTACAATCCCAACTGTAGGGTCCATTGCCATATGTATCTTTCTCCTATATTGGTCTTTTGACCATCAAAAAGGAGAAAGATCATAAGATGAAACTATAGAAAAGGTAACTGCTATGAATCAGTAAAATATTTAACAAAATCATAAGGTAATTCCTTCACTCAGATTGTGATGTCCACTGAGGTGCTTAGGTGATGCATAACTTAAAATAGTTTTAGGATATATGGCGGGCCCTCATGACCATCTACCCAATGGTTATATGTAATAATGCCATCTTTTTTCTGAAGTGTTGTCTTTGATAGATGATCTGTTGTTTTGTTGTGCTCACGGTATATATGCTTGTAGCTGAGCTTTTTGAAAGTGGGCTGAAGTAGTCTAATTTTTTCCTTCCAGGCCATGAGGGAGATGGCTTGTAGCTTGCCCTTGTTGTTCAACCACTCAATAATAGTTCTGGAATGCCCAAGGATCTGAAGGACTTCGATATTTAATCTAGATGCCAAGTGTAGTGTAGCCCAGGCACCCAATAATTTTTCCCTGGTGTTGGTAACCGGACCACAGTTGAAGGTCCGTCTGTAATATGATTTTTTTGAAATTTTGATCAGGCCTCCAACTCCACTCTGAGTGTCGTTGAACTGTGTTGCTCCATCAAACCACCCCGTTGGTGTATCCTCTGTATAATAATAATTATAGTTGTTGATAGTGCAAATCTACCCATTATTGATTACAATTTTTCTTAGGCTAGCAAACAATACTCCCCATCTTTTTTGAACTTTTTATTACTTATTTTGTGTCTTGTGCTCAAAATTATTGATTACAATTTTTCTTAGGCTAGCAAACAATACTCCCCATCTTTTTTGAACTTTTTATTGCTTATTTTGTGTCTTGTGCTCAAAATTTGCTATTGGATTTTGTTAAGTTATATTGTAAAAATATTGTAGTTATTAAATCTTAAATTTTTATGAGACTAGTTTTTTCATTTTGAGAACAAAGTTAAATTTAGTGACTATCCATGAAATTGTAATAATTTTGTAAATTTAGGTGGTTTTTTTTTGGGAGAAATATAAGATGATTTTGACTACAGTTTTTGTTGGAGTAGTATATTCATCTCCATTCTTGAGGAGAATGTGATAGTTGATTCTTCATAGAATTCCTTTCTCTAAGTCTCGTGCTGCTTGGTAGTTCGTGAGGAGAGCAACGGAACCTCCAAAGCGAGTTGGGAATCAATGATCACATGCCATTGTGTTTTGTTTAGCAAAGCCAAATATTTTCATGATAATGCAAAATTTATTGTGTTTGATTGAACCTTTGTGTTTTGTTTAGCAAAGCCAAGTATTTTCATGATAATGCAAAACTTATTGAGTTTGATTGAACCTTTTTAAAATTGGCCAATATTTTTGTTATGTGTAGTTAATCACTTAAATATGATTTAATTAGACTCTTATCTTGTTATTATTTATAAAAATATAGATTCCTATAATATTATTTATAAAAATATAAAATTTTACTTGTTTAAAAACCAAAGTTCATAAAACAAAAATTATTTTGTTTTTTTTACTATTTATCTTTATATTTAAAGTTATAATATTTTCTTGTGTTTTTTTTGGTTTAAATTAAGATAAATATTGTTTAATCATATTCCTAATTATTTATAAAACTATAAAATTTTACCCTCTTAAAAAACAAAAATTGTTTATTTATTTTTACTATTTATCTTTGAATAATTATAATATTTCCATGGTAAAAGTTGTTTATAACACTAGTTTGGAGTTTTTATCTTCATTTTTTTCTCATCATTTCTATTTGTGGTGCATTTATTTTCTCATTTCCAAATTTAGATAACACTAAATACATCTCATATCTCACTTCTAGGTTTAGATAACACCAGCTAAGTTTGTTGTGGTGAAAGATTATGTTGTTGTACATGAGGTGCAAGATATGGGGTTTCCAAAAATATGTTGTTGTACATGACATACCTAAGACTAGATGAGGTAATCAAGTCTTAAAGTAAAGATAAACTATGAGCATAAATCAATAGCTATTTCTAAATGAAACTTTAGGTTAATGGAATTTGTAATTTTGTTTCAAATAATTCTAAAATATTCAAAATCATATTATTTTTATTTTTCAAGAACATTGATTGTGATTATGATAGATCTAGGCGAACCTATACTTGATATATCAAGCACCAATGCAATTTAGGTATTGTGAGGCCATTAAACATCCTAGTTATAATGTCCTTCTTTTATTCTCTACCTGTGAAGTAATCTACTTCTACCATCACATGTATTTGATGACATTTTATAATTACCATTTTTCCTATTCTATAGTCAGTATACAAATTTTAACGGATTATCACATTTATTTTTATCTATATTAATGTAAAGAATGTTCCCATGGCTCTAAATCCATAAACTTTTCCATACATGCTTCATAGGACATCTACGGTATTGAGTACTAAATGTAGAACAAAAAAATCGTGTAGTTTAGTTTATCATATATGAAGGTTATGTGGGCTCATTGTATATGAGTTTGTCCTCCTCGTCTCCCAAACAAGCTGAATATCTGTAACTATTTTGAGTGATTTGGTTAATTTCAAGCCAAAATTTTGTTCCTCCTACTATTTGCATTATTCTAGCAAAATCTAGTTAAATCCTTGAGGTAATTCAACTTGAATGTCAAAACCAACAGATTTCCAAGAAATAATTATGAGTTTGTAAGCATTTTCATAATAGAATCACTATTTAAATCCACAAACTTGTGGCTCCTTATGGTCCAAGAGACTTGGAGTTTTCCCTAAACTCATATTCCATTTAATCTGTGGGAGGATAGATGTAGGAATAGTGCCAATAAAACAAGCGCCTAGAAGAGCAGTTGGCTTTAGAAGGACAAGAACAAATGAGTTTGTTGCTAAAATGAAGTAGAACATGATGTCCATGTCTTAGATGCCCAATGACAAAGTCTGCAACAAAAACTGGGAGGCTAGATTTGGGAACATACCAACAAAACAAGCTCCTAACATAGATGTTAGCTTGACAAAGACAAGAACAAATGTGTTTGCCTCTAAAATGATGTAGAACACGATGTCCATGTCTCAAAATATTATGGATGCACAATGAGAGAGT
Source organism: Picea sitchensis (assembly GCA_010110895.2). NCBI lineage: Eukaryota > Viridiplantae > Streptophyta > Pinopsida > Pinales > Pinaceae > Picea > Picea sitchensis. The sequence continues at coordinate 7,344 of SNQJ01S0133642.1, forward strand.
CTGTCATGTGGTATGGAATATTGCACAAGACATTGATGTCTTTGTGGGCACTAGTTATTCCATTATTAGTATTAGCCTTGTTTAAATATTTTATTTTTTTATTTTTAGGTTAATGGTGGTTTAAATTTTTATTTTTTTTTCGTCATAAGTTTTTACTTATTTTTCAAAAAAAATCAATATTGGTTCTTGAAATATCACAATCCATATAGTATAAGGGGTTTTGAGGGTGTTGAATCTATTTATATATTAAAAATACAATTTGAATAAAAGAAAATTACAATTTTTTTAACAATTATATAATCTAAATATGCATAATCTTTCTTTTTTTAAAGCACAGTGTTTAATGGATCTCAACTTGTCCAAAATTTCACTACTATGTAATCTAATTAAAGTATAATTTCTAACATGCATCCAAGCCTAGCGCAATAAAAATCCATAATGATATTGTCAATATATTTCTTATGCATGATCAATCAATATTCTTGTATTTATTGATCAATGTTTTGTGATCCCTAGCAAATATTTGATTAATAAAAATCCATAATGATATTGTCAATATATTTCTTATGCATTATCAATCAATATCCATTTCTTCATTGATCAATGTTTTGTGATCCCTAGCAAATATTTGATTGATTATATAATTATGGTTTCAGTTTTAATTTATTGGTGAGTGATAAGCATCTTGTTGGAACAATTCCTGAGATCCTAGTCAACTTGTCTTACACGATAAAGTGTGAGTTTCTTGCATACTTAATGCTTGAATTGCCCCTTCTGGTGTATTGTAGTACATTACAATTTAACTGTAAGTTACCTTCATGTCTAATTTTCAAGAATTTGATTCTCTTGTTCTTTCTTTTGTAATATTCAAATATTTGCAAAACAATAATCTCACAGGATCTATTCTGCCAAAATCAGGGAACATGACAAATTTGGGCTACCTTAAGAATTCTAAACATATTTTTTATATTGATCAGTATCTACAAAATTGAAATTGGATGACATGATAAGAAATATCTCTTTGGTTGTCAACGATTATATGTAGGCAGCTAAATGACTATCGACTTACTGGAAAAATTCCACATGAGTTGGGGAATTTGGAACCGTTGCTCTAATTGTAAGTTTGTGTCCAAACCTTTTTCTAGAAAGTGTTAGACTAATCCTACGGGATCTTTGTAATCCTAGTCAATTGGAGGTTAACTAGAAGGTAGTTTTGGTCGTTTAATTGTTAATTGTTTCATAGTTTATTTATATTCCATATATATGTGTGTGTATGTACAATAAGGTAGTTTATGAATAATAATTGAATCATGGATTTTTTCATGGGCCTATTACAATGGTATCAGAGCCATACTTGAGCATAAAAAAAACCTCCATGTGAGAGTCGAACAACAACCAGTGAAGGGGAGTTGTTGTTCGCTGGATTATGAGAGCAATAAAGAATTGTTTTAGCAATTTAGCACCCAAATTCGTTGAGAAAGGGTTGTTGGGAGATTAATAAATAAAGACAAGTTATGATAATGCTCAACAAAGAAGGGATCAACAATCTAAAATAGAGCAAGAGTCGAGGAAGTATGTTGAAGAGCTCGATCTTGGTAATGGCATAAACCCTATTTGACTTTGATAAAGTTTCTTTGAATTTTGAAACGTCCGCCTAAATAAATTTAAAAATACAAAAAAAAAGGTTGCAGCCCGATTTTATTTAAAGAGATATATATTGTTTTAAAGGAATATATGTGTGTGTGTGTGTGTGTGTATTTATATATATATTTAAGTGGAGGAATCGATTTTATTTGAAAATAAAATATATATCCTTGGATGGGGTGACAGTTGGCCAGCAGGAGAAAGGTGGTGTGCATGCATTACGGGGAGTTAATACCCCCAACCGCCAGTCATAAAACTAAACCATTCACCTTATGGGATCTCGCATTGCATTTATAGTAGTGCACTGCCACCCGTCCAAGAACTTAATGGTTCCCCTTGTGATCCAGCATCGAAGTATAGAAGAAGGTACAAGGCATCAAGTTGTTGTCACCTCAGTTTTCATAGCGATCCTCACAATCTTTTCACTAGCCTCTATGAAGGTAGGATTCCTCGAGCACTTTGTTGTTCTTCATCTCCTGTTGTCTCTCCTTTTTTTCTTGGGAATTCAGTCGATTTGACTCTCATAGCCTTCGTGTTGTGGATGTTTTATCATTTCAATTCTCCTAGAGCTCTCCAGATTTCATACCACCAGTGCAGTTCCTCTAGATGGATTTTCTCTTAACCTGATCTCGTCCACCATGCCTAGGGAACGCGGTAAGCCCAAAAGAGGGTCGTAGTATTGTAAATTCATAGGTAGGCACTACTGCCCTGACCCCTCGCAACCCTCTATCCCAGCCCATAGCACTGGCCAAAATTGGCTTCATTTTCCTTTACCTAATTCTCCGCACTCACCCCCACCCCTCACTGACAACACACCCGACCCTGGCAACTGTTTGGTGGAGGAAGAAAATACTCCACTTGATTTGCAGCCTATGGAAGCCACGCCAAAGCCTGATATCAACACCAGCCCCCAAGCCAGGCCTTTGGAGAAGGGTGGTTGTATGGTTGAAGAATAAATCCCCCCCGGTTGGTTGACAGAATGGATATCTCAAAACACCACCCTTGGAATGGCCATGGACGAAATTCCACCAACAACATTGGGTGCAGATACAGCTCTTCATGCAGCTACGGATGGGAAAATTGAGAAACCTCTACTCAATCCACACTGCCTTTTGGATGACCAACTCCAACTAATATTTAACATGAGGCGAAACCTGGAGGAGAAATTCCATAACCAGTGAACCCTCAGTCGGTGCATGGACCTCTTGTTCAACGCTCTGGTGGGTGCACCAGAAAAAATGTGTTTTCCAAAAAGTGGACAAAGGTTTTTCTTCACCTTCAATGCATATGGACACCCGGGTTCACCACACCTCTAGCCTCATTCTACCATTTCATATCAGGAACTAGGTTCAACCTTTTTTAGTTTTGCTAAATTTCTCTGGTGCATGGCAGAAACCATGTTTAGTTGGCTAGTTGGAGATACAGTCTTAGATGATTGATATTAGATACGTCATAATTTTTGAAACAAGGCATCTATCATGTCAAGCCTTACAGTATTTTTTCTAAGCTTTTATGCAAGCCACCTGTTCTGATTTCCCTGTTGTGGTGGAACAAGTGGTGAAATCTGTACTGATTTGAAGCTTTTAAGGT
>SNQJ01S0133642.1:10631-25686 GCA_010110895.2 Picea sitchensis
TATAATTTAAGTGGAGGATGTGGAGTAAAAAGTTTTGTGGGCGGAATGTACAGAATTGTTATTTCATGTAAGGTTGAGACCAGAATTTGAAATATAGTCATGCATTCATTAATTTTCATAGTGGGAATTGTGCTCTCCAATAAAGAAAATTATTAGGAGTGGTTCAGGGAAATCAATAATACTCTTATTTTTAATGATATGTGGGATAATATTTGTGAAACTCAAGATGACAACAATGATAACAATGAGTCAGAGGAACCTACAAAAGAAAAGGAGCTTGCAATCTGGAAGAGTAAAGAAAAAAAGGCTTATGCTCTAATTGTTGCCTATATCATTGAAGAGGTAAGCATGCACATAATTTCCTGTAAAACTGTTTATTCCGCTTTAAAGAAACTCAAATATCTTTATGATTCTCATTCAAAACTTGAGATTATTTAACTATTAATGAATTTATTTAATTTAGAGATGAAGGATAATGATCCAATGAAACTAGCCTCTAAAATCATAGCTCTTTATCATGTTATTGAAGCCACTGGTGTAAAGGTTGATTTACAGTTAACTTCTTTTATTAAATCTCTTTACCCTACCTATTCACACTATCTTGAATCTCTTCAAGTGAGTGAAAATATGAAAAACATGACCTTTGATAAACTTGTAGAAAAAATTGCAAAGAGAGAAAAAGCCTTTGGGAGGAAGGAGAAACTTCCAAATGATGAGACTGTGTCTTGCACAAAAAGGGCAGAAGTTCAATGATGAATCTACTAGACATGACACTAGCAACAAAGGTCATGGTAGAAAATAGTTTAGAGGCAGGGGGGTAAAAATTATCAAGGTGTCAGACAACATTTTCAGCAACACCAACATAAGCAAATTCTACAATGCCATAGATGTGGAAAAGCGGGTCATACTTCCAATAATTGAAGAAATCCTTGGGAAAAGATTTGTGACAAGAAAGAGCAAACAAAAGACGGATAAGAAACCACTAGACAAAGGTAACCTTCATGAATTTGCACATTGTGTTGTAGCACATTGTAATCTTGACATTGAAGAAGTTTTTAGTACTTCTTTTTCTTCTTGGAATGAGACGTGGTTGTTAGACATTGGAGCCACATGTCATATGACATTTAGAAAATACGTCTTTGAGACATTTAGTGATCAAATTAATGGAGTAGTTTAATTTGCAAACAAGCATCAGTTAAAAACTTTAGGAATTGGATTAATAAGACTTAAATTACCAGGATTTGTTGATTATATACTCAATTATGTTATTTATCTTCCCCGGTTAAAGAGAAATTTAATATCTCTTGTCCATTTACGACAACAAGGTCATTCAATACATGTGTTTGATAACATCATCGAAATTAGAAGAGCTTATGACCATGTGGTTGTTATGACTAGAGTGGAGGATGACAAGCTTTTAAAATTGAAAGGTACATCTTCTAATGCAAAGAATTATGCAAATTTGGCTCAACAAAGTGGTAATTTGTCTTCCAGTCTGTTATGGCATGCTCGATTTGGTCACATTAATTATGATAGTCTCAAACTTATGAAGCAGAACGACATTCAAGGTCTTCCTACAATTCCAAAACAACTTTCCCATTGTGATGCTTGTATTTTGGGCAAGCATAGTAAACAACCTTTTCATGACTCTACGTTTCGAGCCTCTAGAAAGCTCGGTCTTATTCATTTTGATTTGTGTGGACACCTGCTTGTTCCATCAACAAATGGAAATAAATATTTAATGAATTTTATTGATGACTATATGAGGATGCATTGGGTTTATTTGTTAAAAGAAAAATATCAAGCTTTTGATACATTAAAAAAATTTCATTTGTGGATTAAAAATAAAACTCAACTCAATATTGGAACCCTTAGATCTAATAATGGTGGTGAATACACATCTAATGTTTTTGAACAACATTTACAGAACAATGGTATTAAAAATCAAACCACTATTCCTTATAATCCACAACAAAATGGTGTGGCAGAACATATGAATAGGGCTTTGTTGAATATGGTCAGATCAATGATGTTTTTTAAGAATGTTAAATTAATGTTTTGGGGAGAGGCACTTCTTTGTGTTGTCTACACAAAAAATAGAAGTCCTTCAGCTACACTTCACAACGAATCTTCTTATGAAATTTGGCATGGCCATCTTCCTGCTGTTAAGCATTTAAGAATTTTTGGCTCCCCTTGTTATTCTTTGATTCCTAAGCAACAATGAAATAAATTGGAAGCAAGAAGTAGAAATTGTATTTTTATGGGATATTCTAATACTTCAAAAATTATAGATTGTATGATGAAGCAAACATAAATTTTATTCTTTCTAGAGATGTTATATTTCTTGATTTTGACAAAGCTCCACTCATTGTTGATAAACAATTTGCTCGTCTTGATAGATTTCAATCTAAAAAAATTATATCATGAATAGGATAATGGTATTCTAAATCTTGAAGGGGGGGTTCTTGTTCTAGATCAATCTTTGGAATTTAAATTTCCTTCCACAACTTCCTCTTCTTCTAATTCTCCATTAGAGAATGAGGATAGTTTGAATGACAACAAAGATTCTGAAGAATCGTTATCAAATTTTGAAGCATTTGTTCTTCAACCTATTTCAACGACTCTTGAAATTGAGCAATCATTGCAACAACCAGTACATAGATCATCATAGATCATGACATTTCCAAGAAAGTATGATGAATTCATCACACTTGTTTCTCATGTAGATGAATTTGGAAAAACAGAGACAAGAAGTTATGCCAGTCAGAGTGAAGAAAATGAAGGCAATGTTACTTCAAGCTCAGGAAACAATTCCCATATTTCTTATGATTTTGAATTAAAATTATCTATTGTTGATGAACCTACTTCCTTTCAAGAAGCAACAACCAATGATGCATGAAGAAGTGCATTGCAAAGAGAGTATTATGCTCTCATAAAAAATGGAACTTGGTGGTTGGTGGACCCTCCATTCAGAATCAAACCTATTGGCTGCAAGTGGGTATATAAGAACAATTATAAAGTTGATGGATCTCTTGATAAACACAAATCAAGACTTGTAGCAAAAGGATATGCTTAGAAAGAAGGTGTTGACTACATAGAAACTTTTTCTCCTACAACAAAATCCGGCACTATTCGAACTTTGTTTTCTTTAGCAACATAGAAAGGTTGGAAAATACATCATATGGATGTTAAGGCTGCCTTCTTGAATGGAGACTTGAAAGAAGATGTTTACATGACTCAACCTGAAGGTTTTACTTTCAAAGGTCGGGAGAAGAAGATATGTAAATTGGTAAAATCTTAATATGGTTTGAAGCAGGCACTTTGTGCTTGGTATGAAAAATTAACTTGGCACCTTTTGAAATTCAATCTAGATGATGCAACTCTATTTGTGAAGAAATTTGGTAAATCAATGGTATATCTAGTTGTATATGTTGGTGATTTATTGATCACATGAAATAATGATGATTATATAACATCCATTAAGAAAGCACTAAAAAAGGTTTTTGATATTATTGATTTGGGCCTGCTTCATTATTACTTAGGAATTGAGGTCACTCAAAATCCTAATTTCATTTTTATTTCTTAGAAGAAATATATTGGAGATTTATTGTGTAGATTTGGAATGCAAGTTTGTTATCCTGTTTCTACTCCAATGGAGCAAAATCTGAAGATTTCTTCCAATGAAGGAAATACTTTTGAAGATGCAACCAAGCATAGACAAATTGTTGGTAGTTTGATTTATCTCACTACTACTCGTCCTGATATTACCTTTGCAATAGGAATTTTTTCCAGATTTATGCATCAACCCTGTGAAGGACACTGGATAACATATAAAAAAGTGCTCAAATATTTAAAAGGAACTCATACTTTTGGTCTAAAATACTCAAAGGTATCAGACTTTCATTTTATTGGATATTATGATTCTGACTTTGATGGAGACAAAAAAAATGGGGTGTCTACTTCAGGTTATTTGATGTGTCTTGGATCAACAAGTGTTACCTGGAGATCAAGGAAACAATTAGTTCCTACTGATTCTACAACTGAAGAATAATATGTAGCAACATATCAAGCCACAAAAGAAATTGTGTGGCTTAGAAAAATCCTTGAAGACTTGCAGGACAAACAGTTGGCTTCAACACCTCTACTTGTTGACAACACATCAACAATTCAATTGTCCAAGAATCCCATATTTCATGATCGAACCAAGCATATCAACACCAAATATCACTTGACTCGACATCATGTTGAAGCCAAAACCATTCATCTAGCATCACTCCACCTCAGCACGTGCCAATCTATTAACACGCGTGGTGCGCATTCAAGGATGGGAGAGGTGCCACCCTCTCATTTTGCCTCAAGAATCAAAGGCGTGATCAAGGCATTTAATGATGTCAAGTTGGAAGAGCCAAGTTGTGCCTTCGCACAAGCTGGGGATAAGGTCTCCATTAAGTGGTTGACGGGAGGAGGGATCTACATCCGATTTGGAGTAGATTTCCATAATTGTAATTTGCCCATTAGACAAGGCGTTTTGAATGGTGATTCAAAACCACTAGCTTAGCTTGGAGGGAAGCTTTTTGAGCCCCTCTTGTATAAACTCTTGTATTATTGCAAGTAGAGACAGGTAGGTGTGTGTAGGGAGAAAAACACAGAGATTTGAGGCTCAGTTGTAGCTCAGACTCCACTATTGTAATGAACATTCTGCCATTAATAGAAAATGATAGTTTTTCCTGTTATCAATTTCTGTGTAATGGATATATTGTGTGGAATGTCATTTGTATGCATTTGAATTGTAGATGAATGTTAAAAATTGTCTCCAGGGATTAAGTCTGGTTCTCTAGGCCAAGTGCGAGGAGTGCACGACAGAGGGTGGAAACTCTATGAGACGACGCAAGGAGTGCATGTCTGAACTGAGTGGAGTCAGAAGAGAAGTTGTCAGGAGGGCACTCCAGGATAATTCACAGACTCGAGAGGAAATTTCAAGGTGTTTAAGTAGCTTGGGAAGAAAGACTATCTGTGAGGAAACACAGCGCAGAGTTACTAAAAACTCTGTAAGACTCTGCCATGAGGGAATCAAGCTAGTGTGAGTGTGTACAAGAGAAACACAGTTGGAAGTGTTGGAATCCTTAAGAGAACCCCAAGGTTGTTGAAAACTCTAAGGAAGGAAGGCTTTGCAAGAGTGCATTGACAAAGGAAAGGAGATGCCTTAAGATGCTCAGGTAGGCTAAGGGAGAATTCGTCGAAAAGCTTAGTCAAGCACAAGGGGTGCACAAAGGAGACTGTAAGTCCATCTTGTAAGCTCATGAGGAGGAGAAAGACACTGTCAGGAGGGCATAAGAAAGTCCACTGAAGGACATAGAGGAACGAGAAACCGTGAAGGTTATCAAGCCGAGCAAAGTCACAGAAGAGTCTGCACAGAACTTTGCAAGGAGTGCAAAAGAAGTTCAAGAATAGCCTGAGTCTCGAAAGATAAATTTGCGCTAAGTGTGAAAAAGGGGTCGAGGACTTGACGAAGTCTCAAAGACCATGAAATCATCCATCGTAGGAGGAGGTAGGTGGCAGAAGATTGAGAATTTCGGGAGCAGGAAATTCGGGAGGTTTTCCAAGAGAAAACGAAGATCTTCACGAAGTCACGAAGAGCGATCTGAATCCAGGTCATCATTTATATAAGGGATGCATGGAATTAATCCATAAGAGCTGGAGGAGGAGTGTTCTAGAAGATACCGAAGGAGAATACCCGAAGAGCTAGGAACCAAAGCAATCCTAGCCGTCTATTAGGATAGAACATGTGGAGTTGGATCGACATTTCGCTAATTCGTAAATTGGGAGAAGTAGAGTTGGGAGAAGAGAGTACTCACGAAGTCCGAACTCGCAATTTGATCTCAACCGTCAAGTGCGAGGAGAACATGGACCGTAGATTTGGTCTTGGAGAATTCGTCGATTCAGGAATCGAGAAAAAGGGGAGCAAGTAGTCGCAAAAGTTTCGAAGCACAGGGTCATGAAGGGAGCTAGCGCACAGTCGTAACTCATGGTTGCATAAAGAAGGGAGCCTAGCATGGAGAGATATCATCCATTGGTGTTAATATTGAAAAGCGCTAAGGAAAGGGTCTGCAGGTGCCACACAACCTATGCCGAAAAGGAGAAGGGCATGTGTCAAGTTAAATTGGTTCCATTAGAAGCTCAACGAGCCATTCGGTTCGATGACTTAAACGATTCTAGATCAGGAGGTCAAGTAGCCCTTTGGAGGGAAGGCGGGTCATGCCCCAGGAGTGGTATCAGAGCTAATGCAGAATTGATTTATGTAGGCAAGGGAGACATAGTGCGGTACTCTGTTGAAGCGGTTGCAAGGTGTGCAATAGATGATAAACAACCAGGTGGGTTGTAGGTGAAGCAATATGGTTGTTGGAAGTTATGAGCATGGTAGAGGAGATGTCTAGTCATAGAGAAGCAAAGTGAAGATGGGAAAGGAGCTCAGTGAAATCCCAACAGAAATGGAGAAGCTAGCATTCACAATGCAGGAAGAGGAAAAGGTGTGTTGGAGGTATGAATGGCCTTTGAAGAGGACAACTAAATGGCATGTTCGAAAGTTGTTGGCCAGAGGGAAGAAACAGGTGTTAAAAATATGGTTGAGGTATGCTGAAAACCTCAGTGATGAGGGAAAGAGATCTGGTAGAAGTCTCGTAAGTTGCCAAGTGGCAAATGAGAAGGGACCAGTGGATCTCGTAAATTGTTAGGTGGGCAGAGGAGACATCCCAAATTTCCAAGTGGGAAAGGGAGGAGATATGAGCTCAACTGAGAGTTCACATCAGAGGATGTTGACAGATGAGGAGGAGACAAAAGAAATACCTTTCTCAGATGGAGATTCACACGGAGCTGTGAACCGTGTGAATGAAGATGATGAGAAGTTAAAAATTTCCACCATCAAAGGAGGATCAAAGGATCATTCTGATCATTGAAGGAGTCAATATATTCCCTCCAAGCGGCCAAGGAAAGGCTAGCACAAAGGTTGCAGATGTGAAAGAAGGACAACGAGCTGAGATTGTCATAGAGAAGGAGGAACAGATACTGAAGTCTATCCCAACAGAAGGAGGACGCCTAGTTGGATTACTCACCCATTGGGAAATGGAGTTAAAGGCACTAGAGGATTGGTTAGACAGTCCGGAACCAGAAGGTGGCTACCGTAAGATAGCCATGCCAGAGGAGACACACCGGCACGAGTTGCAGCTAGAGGAAGGTGGAATGGAACCAGGTGAAGAAATAACAGAAGTCCATCTATTAGAAGTAATAGTTGAGAACAAGCCCAGTTATGAGAAGATTGTAGGAATGGTGGCTACAATAGTATGGAAAATTAAGGCCACAAGAGATGAAGAATATAACTTGGGATATCGATGTGATTTACCCATTGACAAGGAAGAAGTGCAGCAAGCTAGTCTGCAAAAGGAGAGTCAGTCGATGGAGCAGTTGGACGAGGTGGTTGAGGAGATAAGGAAGTTGATGTTGGGGTCGACAGAGGAAGCGGTCAGCAAGAGGAATCTGGACAAAAGGAAAGTTTCACGAGTAGCAGGGATGATGTAGTAGCAACAACAAAGCAGAGGAGCAGTGAGGCAGCTCCAAGAGAAAGTTTGGGATCTAGGAGGATTTCAACTGAGCTGGAAAGCTCATGATCAGGAGCTCGTGATTTTCGTACCCATGGAGTATGATGCAGGAGCATCACTCCACCTTAGCACACATTAGTCTATTAACATGTGTGGTGCACATTCAAGGAAGCGAGAGGCGTCACCCTCTCATTTTGCCTCAAGAATCAAAGGCGTGATCAAGGCATTTAATGATGATAGGTTGGAACATCCAAGTTGTGCCTTCGCACAAGTTGGAGATAAGGTCACCATTAAGTGGTTGATGGTATGAGGGATCTGCATCCAATTTGGAGCAGATTTCCATAATTGTAATTTTCCCATTAGAGAGGCATTTTGAATGGTGATTTGACACCACTAGCTTAGACTGGAGGGAAGCTCGTTGAGCCCCTCTTGTATAAACTCTTGTATTATTGCAAGTAGAGATAGGTAGGTGTGTGTAGGGAGAAAAACATAGAGAGTCGAGGCTCAGTTGTAGCTCATAATCCACTATTATAATTAACATTCTGCCATTAATAGAAAATGACAATTTTTCCTGTTACCAATTTCTGTGTAATGGATATTTTGTGTGGAATGTCATTTGTATACATTTGAATCATAGATGAATGTTAGAAATTGTCTGCAAGGATAGAGATACGATTTTCTATCTGTAAGTGTGTTGGATTAAGTCTGGTTCTCTAGGCCAAGTGCAAGGAGTGCACGACAGAGGGTGGAAACTCTATGAACTGACACAAGGAGTGCGTGTCTGAACTCAGTGGAGTTAGAAGAGAAGTTGCCAAGAGGGCATGTCAGGATAATTCACAGACTCGGGAGGAAATTTAAAGGTGGTTAAGTACCTTGGGAAGAAAGACTGTGTGTGAGGAAACACAATGCAGAGTTACTAAACACTCTGTAAGACTCTGCCAGGAGGGCATCGATCTAGTGTGAGCGTGTACAAGAGCAACACGGTTGGAAGTGTTGGAATCATTAAGAGAACCCTAGGGTTGTAGAACACTCTGAGGAAGGAAGGCTTTGCAAGAGTGCATCGACAAAGGAAAGGAGATGCCTTAAGATTCTCAGGTAGGCTAAGGGAGAGGTCATTGAAAATCTCAGTCGAGCGCAAGGAGTGCAACAAGGAGACTGTAAATCCATCTTACAATCTTAGGAGGAAGAGCGAGAAACTACCAGGAGGGCACGAGAAATTCCAGTGAAGGACATAGAGGAACGGGAAACCGTGAAGGTTTTCAAGCCGAGCAAAGTCACAGAAGAGTCTGCATAGAAATCTACAAGGAGTGCAGAAGAAGTTCGAGAATAGCCTAAGTCTCGAAAGAGAAATTTGTGCTAAGTGTGCAAAAGGGGTCGAGGACTTACCAAAGTGTGAGCGTGTACAAGAGCAACACGGTTGGAAGTGTTGGAATCATTAAGAGAACCCTAGGGTTGTAGAACACTCTGAGGAAGGAAGGCTTTGCAAGAGTGCATCGACAAAGGAAAGGAGATGCCTTAAGATTCTCAGGTAGGCTAAGGGAGAGGTCATTGAAAATCTCAGTCGAGCGCAAGGAGTGCAACAAGGAGACTGTAAATCCATCTTACAATCTTAGGAGGAAGAGCGAGAAACTACCAGGAGGGCACGAGAAATTCCAGTGAAGGACATAGAGGAACGGGAAACCGTGAAGGTTTTCAAGCCGAGCAAAGTCACAGAAGAGTCTGCACAGAACTCTACAAGGAGTGCAGAAGAAGTTCGAGAATAGCCTAAGTCTCGAAAGAGAAATTTGTGCTAAGTGTGCAAAAGGGGTCGAGGACTTACCAAAGTCTCGAAGACCATGAAATCGTCCATTGTCGGAGGAGACAGGTGGAATAATATCGAGAAGTTAGGGAGCAGGAACTTCGGGAGTTTTTCCAAGAGAAAATGAATATCTTCACGAAGTCACGAAGAGCGATCTGAATCCAGGCCATCGGATCTGGTAGGGACGCATGGAAGCAATCCACAGGAGCTGGAGGAGGAGTGTTCTAGAAGATACCAAAGGAGAATACCTGAAGAGATGGGAACCGAAGCAATCCTAGCCATCTATTGGGATATAACACATGGATTTGGATCAACATTTCTCTGATTCACAAATCGGGAGAAGTAGAGTTGGGAGAAGAGAGGACTCGCGAATTCTGAAATCGCGATTTGATCTCAACTGTCGAGCGTGAGGAGAACGTGGACCATAGATTTGGTCTTGGAGAATTTGTTTATTCGGGAATCCAAAAAAATGGGAGCAATTAGTTCGTGAAAGTTTTGAAGCACTGGGACACGAAGGGAGCTAGTGCATGGTTGTAACCCGTGGTCACATAAATAAGGAAGCCTAGCATGGGGAGCTATCGTTTGTTGGCATTAAGATTGAAAAGTGTTGAGGAAAGGGTTTGCGGGTGCCACACAACCTGCACCGAAAAGGAGAAGTGATACATATGGATATTTGTGGCCACCCACATTTTCCAACTGACTCAAAACAGTTTTCTGGCAATTTTGGTAATTTACTATTTTTAGCAGTTTTTCACTTCTGGAGTTGTTTTGAGGCCCTAAACGATGTTTTTTGGAAAACAGGTTTGCAATATGATACTTTTGTTGATATTTCTCCTAAAATGAATCTCCTTGACGATACCTTTCCAATGGGCTATCATATGCCTAAAACAAAGATTGTATGCAAAAGTTACGACCCTGGGAAGTTGATGTAAACTTACCCAAACGGGGCCCACATGACTTTTGGCGCTTCATCTCCTAGGGTTAGGTTTTTGGATGTCTAGGGTTTTTGGAATTCTTGTTTATTGTAAAAATGCCTTCAAAGCCTCATTGTAATCATCTTCTTGCAAATGCGAATAGCCGTCACATCTCTTCTTAGAGATAAGCTGCCACCATTCTAGCGAGTCTTTCACTGTGTATTTTTACAGTCTATGTACATTTCTTTCATTAATAGAAATCGTGCATTACTATATATCTATGTTTATGGTCTCATATCTCATACATTTTTGTTATATTATTGGATATCTGCGATATCTTTGTGCATTTCTTTATTATATCTCCGCTCTCATTTCATGCCGAAAATAATCTGAATCAGTGGTATCAGAGCATGCTACTCTTGATCATTTTTTTTTCAGTGAATGTCCCTGACGAGGTCCGAGTATAGCAAGTTGGGTCTCAATATTTTCTCTCTTGAAGACAATCGCTCTCGCACGCCTAAGAAACCCTCCATGGCAGAAGAAAATAAAAACGACGGAGTATACGATCCTATAAATCTATTGCTTGAGCAAGCTCTCACGCAACAGAGGGATGAAATGATGGAGAATTTTTCCCACATCCTTCAAAGCCTTATGATAGCAATAACCACATATTCATCAAACATCCACTTTGGAAGCACCTCTCCTTTCAAGGTACAGGTTAATTTTGATATTCCCATATTTGAAGGTCAGATAGATGCGGATGCCCTATACAAATGGTTAAATCTCCTAGACGGTTATTTCTCTGTTCACCATTTTTCCGACAAGGAAAAGATCACCTTCGCACTCCTTAAAGTTCTCCCCCATGTCAAACATTGGTGGGAAACTTACTGGGAGAAAAGTTCCACATAAGATTCTGGAATATATGGGGTCAAGCCTGCTTGGGATTTTTTTATGGATGTGGTAAAGGAATAGTATTACCCTGTTGGAAACTATGAGGACAAGTACATGAGATGGACAACACTACGAAAAGAGAGGGGAAAAGCAGTTCCGAAGTTCACCAATATCTTCCATACCTTGTACACCAAGCTAGGTATCAAAGACTCCGAACAACATTGGTTCTGAAATATCATGGGGCTCTACACAAATACATCCAAACTGAAATGGATTTTCTAGATATCTCATCACTCGGTGCTACTTATTGATATGTTGTTAAAACAGAGCAGAAATTTAAGCACCATAAAAAATGAGAGTTTGGGTCTGCAAATACGCAACAACCAAAGTATGATAAAGACGACCCTAACAAGCAGTCTCCCAAAACCAGTCTAAGCCACTGGAAAAGAAGGGTCACGGGAAGACAAAGAAGGACACCGAAAAATGGTGCGATTTCCACAAAATCCCCTGGCACAACACCGATGAATGTCACTCAAAACAGTCATCGGTGGCCGAGTTCAAAGACAAGGATCTAGACCCTAATTCAGAACTTGATTCTGAAAATATTGGTAAAGGACAGATCATTGATGCAAACCCCATTGTTGTTGTCACGACTGCAACAATTCAATCAGAAGAACCAACAGATCCTGAAGAGGGGGAACGCCTTTTTCATTCACAGATGTGGGTGAAGGGGACCCCGTTGCATTTTATTGTTGATAGCGGAAGCTAGAAGAACCTCATCTCAGTAGAGGTCGTCAAACAGTTGGGATTATCGACAACACCACACCCGCAGCCATACAACATTGAGTGGCTTCGCCAAGGACAAGATCTCCGTGTCAGCCAACAGTGTCGATTGTAATACGACATCCAGCCCTTCAAGGATGAGGTATTATTTGATGTTTCCCCATTGTATGTCTATGATTTTCTCTTGGACCAACCATATATGTGGATATGCCCTGTTGTTTATGAGTCTCGACCCTACAGTGGCATTGTTTCTCTAGGGGGTCATCTCTACATAATACCAAAGGTAGTTCCGACTATTGTTCCACATAAACAGTGTCGCAAGATAGTATCTCATACTACAAAATTCAACTTCTTCACAATCTGTTCAAAAGGGGAACAGAAGGACACTGCAACCACTACAGCCTCACCCCAAGCACCTTCTATCCAACAAAAGTAGTTCGACAAGGTTGCAACAAAGCACAAAGATTCCTTCTGCACATCATCCTCTCGTGTAGCTTGACTTTGTTCGACAACACAAGTATTCCAACAAGGGACGAACAACTTCAGTAACCACTCACATAACCAGATCAAAGAACAACACATCGATTTTTTCACATGGTAAAACACCTACGAAGTAACATCCACGGCCCCAACCAACGCGGCCACTTGGAGCAGTTTATTAATGCAAAGAAAAAGATTACAGAGAGATTTTACAAGAGAGTTTCTCACAATCGATCATCAACAAATGACCCTCCATTCTCTTTAAATAGATATCATGGACCAATCGGGTGTTAAACCATGGATCAATGGTCATTAAGATCGAGGAGAGTATGAACCGTCAGATCACTCTATGTCGGGAACATATCGTGACCATCGAATTTCCTAACTACAAATGCATATTAAAGAAACACACTAAGAAACACACTTTTACCTAATGACATATTAGACCAAATAGTTCTTAACTAACTCCTAAGTGTCTAAATATCCTAACATCCCCCCTTAAGAACAACTTGGGATAGGATTGAAGGATTTACAATGTTGACACAATAGGAGAAGGAAGGAGGGATTAGAGCATATCCCCCCTTAATGACAACTTCTTGAACTCCTAACATAGATCGAAGTTTGGAAAACTTTGCTTCTATAAGAGACTTTGTGAAAATGTCTGCAACTTGATCTTCTATAGGGAAAAAGAGAACTTCCATAATTTTATCATGAATGAGCTTTATGATGAAGTGCATGTGTAGCTCGATGTGTTTTCTACGTTGAAGTTGAACTAGGTATTTGGCGAGCTTGATGGCACTCTGATTGTCACACCAAAGGTTGGTCAGGTGTTGGTGCTGGAATCCAAACTCTAAAAGGATCTATCATAGCCACAAGGCTTCCTGACTTGCATTTACCGCTGCTCGGTACTCTGCTTCTACTGAAGAAAGTGCAATAGTCTGTTGTTTATTACAATCCCAAGTGGCAGGTCCTGAATCAAGGCTGAAAACATAACCTGCAGTAGACTTCCGATCATAAAGTTCGTCGACCCAATCTGAATCAATGAAACCAACCAATAAAGGAGTCCCCCCCGAACTATAATGTATCCCGAACTGAATTGTACCATAGACATAGCGAAGTATCCTTTTAGTTGCTTTCCAATGGCTTTCATGGGTTGTTTGCATATGCCAAGAAACAAGACCAAAAACAAAGGAAAGATTAGGACAGGTATGAGTCAATTATAAGAGGCTATAAACTAACTGACGGTACAAGGTGGCATCAAATTTAGGAGAAGTACAGGTGGAAGTAAACTTGACTCCAGACTGGAAGGAAGAAGGGGATGGTTTACAATCATCCATGTGAAAGAAACGAAGAAGGTCACAAGCATACTTAGACTGGGAAAGAAAATTTCCTTCATTGGTTTGCAAAACTTGGAGGCCAAGGAAATACTGCAAAAATCCTAAGTCTGCCATTTCAAATTTCTTCTTAAGGATGGTTTTCACATGGTTTAAAAGTTTTGGGTCACTACTAGTAAGGATAAGGTCATCAACATAAAGGACAAGGATTATGAGATGGCTTCCTACTTTCTTGGTATGGACATTAGGATCATAATGGCATCTAGAGAATCCAGTGGCAATAAGAAAGCTTTCCATTTTGGCATACCAAGCTTGGGGAGCTTGCTTGAGTCTATAAATATATTTATTGAGGCGACAAACCAGGCTAGATTCATTCTAGACATAGCCAAGAGTTTGTTCCATGTAGATTTCTTCTTTCAAATCACCATGCAAGAAGGCGGATTTAACATCCATCTGATGGACCTCCCATTTATGTGAGGCAGCAAGGGAAAGAACAAGGCGAATGGAATTCATTTTGGCTACAAGGGCAAAGGTTTCCTTATAGTCAATTCCTTCAACTTGGGAAAATCCTTTGGCAACTAACCGAGCCTTGTGTCTTTCAACACTTCCATTTGATGCGTACTTAGTTCTGTAGACCCATTTAAATCTGACAAGTTTTCTTCCTTTTGGAAGAGGTACAAGATCCCAAGTATTGTTTGTCATTAAATAATGATACTCTTCATTTATTTTTGTATCCCAACATGGATGACCTGAAGCTTCTGCAAATGTCTCTGGATCATGAGTCTCTGAAACTTGAGCCAAAAGAGAAGAGGCTTGTTGGAACTGTGAACGTGTTCGAAGCTGATTTGAAGGATCACCAACAATACCACCAACTGTTGCTCGTGTTGAACGGACCCATCTAGGAAGTGGTGGAATGAGTGTCGGTTCAAATTCAAAGGACTCATCCGAAGGAGGATGAGTAGGCGGAGGTGGATTTTCATCCTCACTGCCATCATCTGAAGAAGAAACCAGATTAGAAGAAGGCACAAACGCCGAAGATGGCTCACAGGCCGAAGAAGGCACAACCATCGAATTAGGCTCGCAGGCCAAAGAAGGCACAAACGCCGAATTAGGTGCGCATGCCAAGAGATTTTCATCAAATTTAACATCTCTTCTAATAATAATTTCATTGCAATGTGATTGAAGAAGTCTGCAACCTTTGACATCTTCAGAATAACCAACAAATATACACTTCTCATTTTTAGGTTGCAATGCTTCCTTTTC
>SNQJ01S0133643.1:17464-28599 GCA_010110895.2 Picea sitchensis
TTTTAAAGTGCAAAATTTGAAGAAAGGTTAAAGGTTTGCACCTTGAGAAATTTGATTTCAATCTCAACTTGAAATATACGAAGTTAAGATGGATCTAAAATGATTCTATTCAAATAATTCCAAAAATGATATCTCATATTTTAAAAGTTTAATAATATTTCATAAATAAAAATAACTAATTTATTTTAAATTCATATTTTATAAGCAAAAATAATTTTAAAAAATTAATAATATTTCAGAAACAAAAATATTTTTTTTTTTCACAATAATAAACTCAAATACATTGTAAATTAAAAAAAAAAAATTATATAAAAAAGATTTACACTTCTAACAATATTTGTTGAATTTAAAAACTTGATAAGTATACACTAATACAAACAAAAATAATTTAAAAGTTTTTATTAGTTTAAAAACTTAATGAATATAAACCAATTTTTTTGTTAAAAATTTCCAAGGATTCGTAACACTCAATAAACACACCACACAGGATACAAATGTCATCATCCCAAAAAAGGCCGACGCGTGTCTCATGAGTCGAAGCAGTAAAATACATCGAAAACAATATTATTACAAAGCTTTCAATATTTGTGTCTGTAAAATCATATCATATTCCCAAGTTATATGGGAAGTATTATCTACCTTGTAAGGTGGTGCTTTCAATTTTGTTGCTTCCGCATTCTTTTAACCATAAAACTGGTGCAAACTATACACACTCATTAAATTAATTGGAGAGAGCGGATTTCCGCCACACTTGAAACATACTTTGACGCCGTAGCAGTGTAGTCACCTGTATAAACATGTGCCAAATCTCCACCTCCACAGTTCACTCCTGTGTTTCTGGAATGCGAAGAGGAAATCTCTCTAGGTACGTTACCTTTGATGTTAAAGTACACAAATAAATATGTAAACCATAAAATCGAATATTAAAAGAAGTATGAAAACATTAGCGACTGTGGAGAACAATACAATAACTGATGATAGAGGATTGTTTTCGTGCTTGCACCGACATGTTTTAAAACGACCAATGAAACAAAATGTAGAGCATTCGATAGATGAGAGAATGCATTTTGGTTATAATTAGCCCATACCTCCAACGTGAGCCCTGGCGGTGACTCTAATTATGAGTTATGTGACTGCAGTAATTGTTTTTCATATCAACAACCCACCCTTCAGCCGTTGGTGTAGCAGCTCCAGCTCCAGCTCTTCCCCAGCCCACTGCAAATTGGAGCAATTGCGCAAGTCCATAAGTTTGAGGTTCGTCCAGTTCTCACCTAAATCTGGGATCCCCTGCAAAGCGGAACACCCGCAGAAGTCGATACTATGGAGGTTCGTCCAGTTCCCAGCTGAATTTGGAAGCCCCCTCAAAGCAGAGCACCCGAAGAAGTCAATAAGTTGGAGGTTAGTCCAGTTACCAACTGAATGTGGAAGTCCCTGCAAAGCAGAGCACCCGCAAAAGTCAATATGTTGGAGGTTCGTCCAGTTACCAGCTGAATCTGGGAGCCCCTGCAAAGCGGAGCAGCCCAAGTGTATACGTTGGAGGTTCGTCCAGTTCCCAGCTGAATCTGGGAGCCCCTGCAAAGCGGAGCACCAGCCCAAGTCGAGACGTTGCAGGTTCGTCCAGTTCCCAGCTGAATCTGGGAGCCCCTGCAAAGCGGAGCACGCGCGCAAGTCCATACGTTGGAGGTTCATCCAGTTCCCAGCTGAATCTGGGAGCCTTTGCAAAGCGGAGTAGCCCAAGTCGATACGTTGGAGGTTTGTCCAGTTCCCAGCGGAATCTGGTAGCCCCTGCAAAGCAGAGCACTCGCACAAGTCGATACGTTGGAGGTTTATCCAGTTCCCAGCTGAATCTGGGAGCCCCTGCAAAGCGGAGCACGCGCGCAAGTCGATACGTTGGAGGTTCGTCCAGCTCCCAGCTGAATCAGGGAGCCCCTGCAAAGCGGAGCACTGGCGCAAGTCGATACGTTTGAGGCTCGTCCAGTTTCCAACTGAATCTGGGAGCACCTGCAAAGTGGAGCACTCGCGCAAGTCGATACGTTGGAGGTTCGTCCAGTTCCCAGCTGTATTTGGAAGCCCCTGCATAGCGGAGCACCAGCCCAAGTCGATATGTTGGAGGTTCGTCCAGTTCCCAGCTGAATTTGGGAGCCCTTGCATAGCGGAGCACGAGCCCAAGTCGATATGTTGGAGTTTCGTCCAGTTCCCAACTGAATCTGGGAGAAGCGTCATATTTTTACAGCTCTTTAACTCCAAGTGTTTCAAGGAACGCATGTCGCAGACTTCGTCTGGCAAAGTTTCAAGATCAACCGGATCCCCCCGATGCCCACCTATATATCTCTTCCAGCGCAGGACAAATTTTTCCAGGTGCTTCAGCGTTCCAATGGACTTTGGAAGATTGACAAGGTTAGCATCAACATTCAATTCCCTCAACTGTAGAGGTGCCTGCAAGGTTCACATTTTCAAAGTAGGTTTGACCCTCTCCACGTCAACCTTTTGGCATTGTGGTATACTAAGACAAATACTGAAGAGCAAGCAATTTTTAAGATTCTAAGAAAAAACAAAACAACATTTCTGTCCAGAAACAACATGACTACCTGAGATTCATGATGCCACAATGTTTCCAATTTACTCCCCTGTATATATAATACTCGCAAATTCTTTAGTGAAATCCACAAAGGTAGGGAGGAAAACGGACAGGAATACCAGCAGAGCCATACTAGCTGTGGTGACTTTGCCACACTAAATATGCTTTCCACACTATAACCTTCAGCCCTAAGCAGCTGCAATCTTCCCATATTAGTTGTTATTTCAAAAGATTGTTCAGGGCCATTTCCGTGAACCATGCTAATTCCTCGCACCTGAATTGTTCATTAGGAGCTGTTAGAAACAAGATTGACATTCTAACAAAGTTTTAAGAATCCAAAACATGAGACATAATCTTGATAACACAACCCTATTTTGAAAGTTGGTCGAAAGCTTTAAAATACGTACATATGATTGGTGGGTCAGATTACAAAAACAGTTGTCCGCTGAGCGCCAAAGCCGATGCGTAGTTTCTTCCCTTGCCCAGGTCTCTAAGGTGGTCGTGCATTTTTATACAGTTTTCACTGTCCACCTCCACAAGGCATTTGTTTTTTAGGTTCCGAAGACCCAACCATCCTTGCCAGCCGGATCCGTCCCATATTCTTATGGCGGTATCCATGTCTTGTCCTATAAAGAAACAGGCAATATCTAAGAATATTTGCTTCTCCTCTTCATCCAGACTGTCATAGCTAATTTTGAGTCTGCTCATTATATCGCTGGGAAGTATTTTGGAAATTTTGTGCAATTGCTCTTCCCAATACTTCAAATCTTCTTGACAAAGGAGCGCTCCAATAACTTGAAGAGACAATGGCAATCCATCGCAGACATCCAAAACTTTTCCAACCAGTTGCTCAAATCCAATAGCAGGATAAGGTTGGTTGAAGGCATGCAAACAGAATAGCTCTTGGGAGTGTTGTCGATTAAGGCGTGTCTGGTTGTAAATAAATGACTTTAAAATCCCCGATCTTTTAAGAAGATCCTTATTGCGAGATGTAACTAAAATTAAGCTACCTGGATGAATGGTATGTTTAAGAGGTGAAAATAATGCATCTAGTTGACTGATATGATCAACATCGTCTAAAACTATGAAAGCCCGGTGAAAAGGTGAGAGATGCCTTTTGAGCTTCTCTATGCCTTCATCTGCGCTGCGTATGTGTACATCTGATTGAGCCAAGTCTTTAAGAAGTGTACTCTGCAATAAGTTTAGAGAGCTCTTGGCTGCGATTTCTCTAACATTAGACAGAAAACAAGATCGATCATAATTTGATCTGTGACGGTTGAAAAATTCCTTTGCTAGGGTCGTTTTTCCAACCCCGCCAAGACCCACAATTCCTACAATTGTAGTTTTCCCGCTTTGGTGCTGTGATAACACTGTTGTCTCAAAACCTTTTACTTTGTCGTCCAGGCCAGTTGGATGCTTAGCTACATTCAAAAGTGTTTTCCCAGCCTTTTTCCAAACTTGTTAGACGACCTTCTGGACAAGCTGCCCCTCATCACTGAATAATATTCACCATTAAATGACAAGTAAGGAACGCCTACAAAAATAAAGTATGACACACCTAACAATCCAGTAAATAACTAAGAATAACATGGAGAGAGGCCCTTACCCGTTATACGCGTTCAGCTCAAAACCGCTTATGTTTGAGACAACAAAAAGAGATTTCCTCCATTTTTCAGTAGTGTCCGAGTCATATCGTGGCTTCTTTCTATTGGTTTGATAATCGAATGTTGTCTGCTTTCCGAGCATGCGCAGGGCTCGAGCATACACGCCATTTTTGTTCCGCCTACGTAAGAGGAAATATAGTATGATGCTCAAGGGAATGCCCTGGGGGATGCTCAGGAGGATACACAGTGTGATGCTCAAGAGAATACAGAGGGAGATGTTCAAGGCCCGAGTATACACTCCATTTCCGCCCAGCGTCCACCGAAGCTCTGAAGGATTGACATTATAGAAGATCGGAATAATTGTTTTCTCTGACTCCACCATCTGTACGAGTTCATTGAGACACCAGCTTGACTCGGCATATCGTGGAGAAAAAATTGCAATATGGACGGAAGCTGTCTTAATAGCCCCTTCGATTTGAGGAGTCAATTTGTCCCCCGCCTGCAATTCTTCAGTGTCCAGAAAGACTCTTAATTCGTGTGCACGAAGGCGATGGTAGAGATGGCTAGCGAGGCCTTTCTTGACATCAGGGCCACGGTGGTTAATGAAAACATCAAATTGAGAAGAGTTGTTGCCAATTCCATATGAAGTGGATGGACATGCCATGGGATACAGAGTAATAATAGAAAAATGTAAGATGAAGATATATGAGAGAGAGGGAGTTTGCGCTCACCCTCCAAATTTTCGGCGTCCTCGATCTGCGCCTCTGCTACTCTGTTTCTATATCTCAATATTTATCCAATCTGTTGAAAACGAAACTGCACTGAAATCTGGTTAGTTGCTTATTTCGTTCAACTAACCGCGTCCTTAGATAAATTGAACGAAGTATTTTCCCCTTCTTTTTTATTGTTAGATTATTTTTTATAATCGATTGTTAAATCTCTTTCAATCACAAGATATGTATGATTCCTTTGGTTGGTAGTAGGGACCCAATTTCTGACTATGCCTCCGAATGGTAAACATCACATCTTCAGTCACGTAATTGCGTCCGTAGGAACGACTTGCGGGTAATTGCGGACCCGGCACTAATACAAAAGCAGAATTGATGGAGCCTGGGCATCTTTATTCTTGAACACTAGATTAAATATTTTGGATTTCTAACTTTTTGGGATTAAAAAAATAGTAATGGATTGGTTAAACTTAAAAGGCATTTTAAAAAAATAGTAATGGATTGGTTAAACTTAAAAGGCATCTTTATTCTTGAACACTAGATTATATATTTTGGATTTCTAACTTTTTGGAATTAAAAAAATAGTAATGGATTGGTTAAACTTAAAAGGCAAGCTACAGTTTTTTATCTTTATTGACTGGATGCATAGAATTTGAGAACTTACCAAAATTTCAGGAATATCATTGACCTCCACACTCCTCAAGAATACAATAATCACTTGCTAGAAAATCATGAGGACCCTACCTTCTTTATAAATTTCTTTTAATCTTTCAAAGTTTTGATAGCCGCAAGGACTCAATCATCTTGAAAATATTGCCCTACTCGTGCCTTAGCAAGACCAAGGACTGTCCAGATCATAGCTATACACAGATGATCACCATGTGGAAGGGGTTAATTTTGTAAACTTGGAATGTAAAGCAAATTATATTATCAATATAATTGAGAAAAAAATTTCTGCTTAAAAAAAAAGGAACGTTTCTTTTTAGTCGCCCTATTATTTTAATTTTTGCTATAGTTTATCATCAATACATTGAAGATTAGGATATATTGTAATTGGTTGGAAGTAAACTTATCTTCATTTTTATTAAAACAATTTTTTTTAATAAAGTTATAAAATGTTAAAACAAAAATTTTTAATAAAATTTCTATATTGTTTTTCATATATTTTTATTAAATTAAATAAAAATTTTGAAAAATTAAAATTTGTTTTTCAAATTTTTAAAATGAAATATTTTTAGTTATTTATAAAAAAAAAATCAATAATAAATGACAAATTTTATGTGGTTTGCAATATGTTTTTTAGATAAAAAAATTAATTAAAAAAATAAAATAGTAAAATATTATATAACTATCGGTATGTGTATTTAGAGACATAATTTCTTGTTAAATTTAATTTATGTGACAACTATTAAATTTATTGAATAACTGATTATAATTTTTATGACATAATTTCTAACAATTATTAAACTTGTTGTCATAAAGTCATATAATCATCCAATCCTTCTAAGACTAAAAGTTAAAAAAATAATTGTACTTCAATTGACAAGTGTACATTAAATAAACCTGTCATAAAAAAAAAACAAAAAAAATATTATCCTTTCAAATCTTTACAATCTTAAAGAATGACTACTTAAAAAATTATAAAATTTTAATAAAACTTCTTAAAAAAAAAAAGTTCTTTCAAATTCATAATATCCACAAAATTATTATTATTTTACATAAATGAACATATTTTAATAAAAAATAACAAGCAAACATATTATTCTTCCATTTATTTGATATTCTTAAAAAGTATTAGAGGGTATATCATTGAAAACATAAATTGCCCAGAAAAGGTTTTATGGCTTTCATTTGTTTCCATACATCATAAATAGTGTTCCAATCTACCTCATTTAGAACATGCACTAAGAGAGAGAAACATTATCATATCAAATGTCTCCAATGAAAGTCTTAGGGAGAGAAACATTAGCATATAGAATGTCTCCAATGAAAGTCATGAAAGTCTTGATCTATCATCATTGTAATATAAGCCTTATTGTTCATGTCAAACATGGGGCTAATATATTTCAAAAGTATTAAAATAATTTCTCAAAAATCGGTGATAATGCAAATAGTATAATCAATTCATAGCTTCATTAATTACAACAACATTTTGAAACCCACAACTCATATATAACCAAAATGTAGGATATATGATATTCCTATGCAATTTAGAAGACAAATGCGTGTTTAAATTATTGTCAGGCAAGATTATGGTATCCAAAATTTAATGCAAATACTCAAACAAGCAAGTGTATTCCAAAATAAATGTAGGTCTAATAAGATAGATAGGAGGTCTCAATATTTAAAAAGGTCGAAGGCCAACAAGCTCTATATACCATACACAAATAGAATGTCATACTATGTTAAGTGATAACCAAACATGAATGGGTCAATGCATTCCATTCAAAATCAAATAAACCAACAAGAATTCATATCTAGTGATGTATGAGAGTTAAACAACACATGTCAGAATCCATTGCAAAGCTAGGAATGCGAAGAGGTTTTAGTGCAGGCCTAGGTGAGGCATAAAATGGTGTACCACCATTTGTGTTTACAAGGAATCAAACACATTCTCAAGAGTATAGAACATCACTCCTAAAAAACAATGATAGCTCAAAGTGTATGGGTTAGGTCTTAAACACGCGAACCAAAGGCATGCCAAGCAATGAAAAAAAAAAACCAAAACAATAACTATAAATTGAAGGATGCAAGTGCCACACATTACCTATAAGGTTGAAACCAAGAAGCCAATAGGAGGTCAAAACATTTTTTGGATTGGAAGGGAAAGGAAAAATAATGATACCTAGGTTGAGTTATTAGAGATAAGTTCCCATACCAAGCTAAATGTAAGGGTGTATACCCAAATTCAATACCTAGGACTAGATTAATCAAAACAAAAACATTATAAGCCCAAATGAATTGCATGTAAAGCCATGGACTTCCCAAGAGTACTTGTAAACAATTACAAGCAAGATCCATGGATAATAATGGTTGTTAACACGTAGAACACCTAAAATGGTAACAGAGGTAACTCCCTCCCAAAAAAACGAAAATAACCGACCCAGACGGGTTTGAAATGAACATCCATGTCCATGTTATCGAGAGGATAAATTAAGTACTCTCCACACCAATGAAAGCTTTACCACAACATTGTACCATTGTTGGCGATGGTTAGAACCAAACTAGAGGGTAAATTTATATGAGATAAATTAGTTAACAATCAGTGAGAATGACATCTATGGATTCACAACTAGCTCATAATTGGAGTTTCGAGGAGTAGTTGTGCAAAATCAAATGAGAGAATGAGAGTGAGCTAGGGTGAAAAGATAAGCTTCAAAAAGTTGAGCCCAAGTGTAGGGTCCACATGAACAACGGAGATTGTGTAAGGATTCATGTGCCCAAAATTTCATTTATCACCAAATTAAAAGTGGTTCGAAGATATTGGATGGCAAGTGAAGAATAGGCAAGAGTGGAGGTAAAACAATTACGAGGTGGGGTGTAATTATAACCTATCTTTCAATGTGGTAGTTTTTCCAGTAAATTCTAAAATTAATTTTGACGAGTTATTTAAAATGTTTCTCTTCTTTTAAAAAAATCTAATCCATTTTATAATTACTATAAAAAAATCTAATCCATTTTATAATTACTATTAAAAGTGTAGAATTTAATTCTTAAAAAAATATTCTAAGAGAAAATTTGGATAAACCCTTCTATGACTAGCTAAAACCCTTTAAAAGCTGAGACAAATTCAAATTTGATCACTTCACCGGATGTTCCTTTTCATTTCCTTTGGCTCGCCCTCGCCACTCAAATCAAAGTATAGTACATAAAACATTGAAACAAATTACTATATTTATTTACGTTGAAAAATCTAAATGTTAAGAGGATTTGGGACGATTTCACCAAAATTCCAAATACATTTGATTTGATTCTGGAACATTACATGAGGAAAGCCAAATCGCTCCGGTTTCTTAACTATCATTCCATCTTATGAATTTAAATATCACGTGTGTTCTGAAATAGATTTTAAATCAAAAGCTTTGGTTGTAAGTCAAATCGTTGGGGAGTTCCATTTTCCTATCTTTAGTAAAATTTAATTTTCACTTTTACCAAATAAATTACAATTGAAAGATTTGGAGTTCGATTTTTCAAAACAAAGAATTCTATAATATATTTTAGATATATATCTTTTTGGTGAAGTTATCGGATAAATTAGTTCCATTTTTTAAAACAAAGAATTCTATAACATACTATAGATATATATTTCTATGGTGAAGTTTTTTTTAAATAAGATTTTATAAAATATTTTTCAAAATAAAAAATTATAGCATTAGCAGTTTAATTTCTAGTGTAACAACTGAATTGCCATTGCCCCGTGGGAAAACCAATTCAGCCTCGGGTCTAGAACCAATGTATCTAAAGACCAGTCATAATAACCTCGGGTGGAGAAAAAATCGCAATATGGACGGAGGCTGTCTTAATAACCCCTTCGATTTGAGGAGTCAAGTTGTCCCCGGCCTGCAATTCTTCAGTGTCCAGAAAGACTCTTAATTCGTGTGCACGAAGGCGATGGTAGAGATGTCTAGCGAGACCTTTCTTGACATCAGGGCCACGGTGGTTAATGAAAACATCGAATTGAGAAGAGTTGTTGCCAATTCCATATGAAGTGGATGGACATGCCATGGGATACAGAGTAATAATAGAAAAATGTAAGATGAAGATATATGAGAGAGAGGGAGTTTGCGCTCACCCTCCAAATTTTCGGCGTCCTGCGCCTCTGCTACTCTGTTTCTATATCTCAATATTTAGCCAATCGGTTGAAAACGAAATTGTACTGGAATCTGGTTGATTTATTAGTTGCTTATTTCGTTCAACTAACCACGTTCCTAGATACATTCAACGAAGTATTTCCTTTTTTTATTGTTAAATTATTTTTTTATGATCGATTGTTAAATCTCTTTACAATCACAAGATATGATTCCTTTGGTCGGGGAAATACATTGAAAGAAGTATTTTCTCCTTTTTTATTGTTAAATTGTTTTTTATAAGCGATTGTTAAATCTCTTTCTGACCATCACAATATATGATTCCTTTGGTTGGGAGTCGGGACCCAATTACTTAGGCAAAACAGCTGGAATCAGTGGACACAAGAAAATGTTATGACGATATTATTTTGTTGGTACAAGTTCTTTATGCAAAACAGTTGGAATCAACGGGCATAAGAAAATACTAGCATACCCCTCAGCAAGGGAAAGAAAACCCAGAAGTTAAGTGAATTGAAGTTAAGGGAAAGAAAACCCAGAAGTTAAGTGAATTGAAGTGGTTATAATCATGGGACAAATAAGCATTTGATTTTTGCAAAGTATTTTCTATATTTTAAAATGCCTACTTTTCAAGATTTGTCTATTGGTAATAAAATAGAGTTACTCATGGATGATATTTGGTAATTTCGAATATGTAGATTATAATTTTGCAAAGTATTTTTTATATTTTAAAATGCCTACTTTTCAAGATTTGTCTATTGCTAATAAAATATAGTTACTCAGGGATGATGTTTTGTAATTTCGAATATGTAAATTATAATTTTATAAAAAGTTTCTATGAGTAATTAATATTCAAATTTAATCACTTACCAATTATTACTTTTATATACATAACAAATTTCACTTTTATATATATAACAAATTCAATATTTGATTGTAGTCTTTGTGAACATAAGGGGCTTTCTAGGGGTAACAGTTTGGATAAGGTTTTGTTGGTCCCTCCATTAATTTGAGAATGCATAGTATTACCATTTTAGGTGGTGTCAAATTGCTACGAGATTGTTGGGGCGTACGAACACTCAGATAAAGAATTATTGGAATTCTTGCATCAAGAAGCTCAACTTGAAAGAGAGGCTCTCCTCCTACTCCTCCATTGATGCAAAATATGATATTTCATCTGATTGAGATCCTACAAGCTATATCAATCCACTATTTGTTCATCCTCATCTTCATGTTCATGAAGCTCATGCCTCGTACGACTCCACCCAACCATTGGACGTTTTGCATCAAAGATACCAACCACACAATAACACCTTTAAGGTACAGACCAATGCAAAAAATTAACACTTTTATGCTCTAGGCATAGTGGATTTAAAACATCATCCAAATCATTAGTTTTCAATTGGTCAAGACCCCACCA